>CAAKHD010010963.1:0-12124 GCA_901007705.1 Fistularia tabacaria | reverse complement strand
GTGCGTGCGTGTTTGCATGTGTGTGTGTGTGTGTGTGTGTGTGTGTGTATGTGTGTACATGTACATATTGTGTCTGTGTTAAAACAGTGTGTGTGTGTGTACAGTGTGTGTATGTATATATATATATATACAGTATATATATATATATATTTGTGTGTATCTGTGTGTGCACGTGTGTTTGTGTGTACATGTACATATTTGTGTCTGTGTTCATACAGTGTGTGTGTGCGTGCGTGTTTGCATGTGTGTGTGTGTGTGTGTGTACATGTACATATTTGTGTCAGTGTTAAAACAGTGTGTGTGTGTGTGTGCTTCCTGACCTCGGACTCGTTGCAGCAGAACAGGTCAGTGAGGGAGTAGAACTCGGGGTCCAGGTCTGGAGCAGCAGGCGCCGGGTTGAAGATAGTCCTGACTGGAAGGACAGCAGACGTTACTCCTCTATGGAAGGAGAACATCTCACATCTTCTCCATCACAGTAACCAAAGCAGCCCATTGTCCCCCCCTGCCCCCACGCTCCCCTCTGATTGGTCCATTCCAGGGACCTCCTGAGAAGCCTCCCTGAACCCCCGGACCGATGGGGAGACAACGACGGAGCCTTTACTGAGATCATCTTCTTCTCCTCCTCCTGGCAGCTGCTCCCATCAGGGGGCTCCAAGGTCCATCATCTCCTCCCACCAGCTTCGTCCTCTTTCCCTCCATCCATGGTCCTCCTCTGCATTTTCCCTGACAGCTTCCTCTGACAGTGTCTGGAGCAGGTGGTGAAGTAGGGTTAGATACTGAGAAAGGTGATGAAGATGGTGATGCAGATGAAGATGATGAGGTGTGTGCTGCTTCCTGTCAGCCACGTTGAGGTCCTGTCTCCTGGCTGCTCCCCTCAGGGGTAAGTTCACGGAGGGGCCGGTCAAGGAGGAGCTGAAGGTGTCTGAGAAGCAGAGAATTCTCCAGCAGATGTCTGCTGCGACGAGATGATGCTCGTAGGCTGGAGAACGAGGAGCGGAAAAGCCCCGGGAGAAAACAGGCGGTCGTCCTGAACCAGGACCTCGTCCTTCATCTCAAAGCACTTTGACCGAACGTCCTCCCTCTGCTGCCCGGCCACAGCCCAGGTTCTGCTGCAGCGGCTGCCACTGGAGAACATCTCCAATGAGAAGGTAGCATTAGCAGGACTCGGCTGCTGCTGGAGACACCACGGCTGCACAGCCGGTGTGTGTGTGTGTGTGTGACTGACTGCGTGCGCTTGTGTGTCAGCATGCGTGCATGTGTGTGTGTGAGTAAATGTGTGCTTGACTGTGTGTCTGAGTGACTGAAAGTGTGTGTGAGAGTGTGCATGTGTGTGTGTGTGTGTGTGTGTGTGTGTGTTAGCGCTGCGGCTCCTCGGACTCATCCATCTCACATGGCCGTGGACAAAATGAAGCCTGGTGTGTGTGTGTGTGTGTGTGTGTGTGTGTGTGTGTGTGCGCGGGCCTGTGCACGTGGGAGGGTGTGTGCGCTCAGCCTTGGTGACATGAAAGTCTGTTGTGTGAAAGTGTAGCTCCTTCCAGAGTGTGTGTTTGCGTGGGAGCTGCAGAGCAGCTGCGTGGGTTTGTGCAGGGCTTTGGCCACCTGGAGCTCCCAGGTGGATGTTGGGCTGATCACCAGCAGAAGAGGAAAGTCTTCCTTCTTCAGCACACACACACACACACACACACACACACACACACACACACACACACACCCTGCCGTATGTGCGGCTTCACGTGGGTCCAGGTCCAGACCCGGGAGGGATTCCGGATCTTCTCTAGTTCTTGATAATGAACTGAAAGTTCAGCCTCTGGTTCTCTCTCTCTCTGCAGGACATCGATGGAGAACCCGGAGGAGAGCTCTGGGCCCGACTCTCACCTGGACCGCATTGGATCAGAAAAGACCAGATCCAACATCCAACAGGACCTTCACGCAGCGCTGGAGGAGAGAAGACTCTGCTTGTCTTCAACCATCTCGGGACTGGAGGACCAAAGCTCACGTTCTCCACCACCAAACTCAGAGCTCTTCTCAGTGGAAGGGTCTACTTCTGGTTCAGCTCAGGTTTGGTTCAGCTTTGATTCAGGTTTAATTCAGGTTCAGCTCAGGTTTAGTTCAGGTTCAGCTCAGGTTCAGCTCAGGTTTAGTTCAGATCTGGTTCAGCTTTGATTCAGGTTTAGTTCAGGTCTGGTTCAGCTTTGATTCAGGTTTAGTTCAGGTTCAGCTCAGCCTTAGTTAAGGTCTGGTTCAGCTTCGATTCAGGTTCAGCTCAGGTTTAGTTCAGGTTCAGCTCAGGTTCAGCTCAGGTTCAGCTCAGGTTTAGTTCAGATCTGGTTCAGCTTCGATTCAGGTTTAGTTCAGGTCTGGTTCAGCTTTGATTCAGGTTAACTTCAGGTTCAGCTCAGGTTTAGTTCAAGTCTGGTTCATCTTGGATGCAGGTTTAGTTCAGGTTCAGCTCAGGCTTAGTTCAGGTCTGGTTCAGCTTTGATTCAGGTTTAGTTCAGGTTCAGTTCGGATTTACATCAGGTTCAACTCTGGTTTAGTTCAGTCTAGTTCAGATTCGATTGTGGTCCAGTTCAACTCTATTTCAGGTTTACTGCAGGTTCGGTTCGGGTTTAGATCGGGTTCGATTTGGGTTCAGTTTGTGTTTAGATTAGGTTTAGTTCAGGCAGGTAAGCCTGAGGCAGAGGGTGAGAAGCCTGAGTTGGCTCTGCGAGGAAACAAAGGTGGCCCTGAACGCACCGTGTGATTGGACGCTGCTGCTGAGCTCAGTGAGTGAGGCTTCCTGGGGCCTTCAACGTTCTCGGAGGGGTTGCTTTCAAACGTGACTGTGAAAAAAACAATGAGTCCTCCTGGTGTCTGTGCTCTCCAGAACACCTCGGCCAGCGTCCAGCTAGATGTTCTGACAGATTCAGGTTGGAGTCCAACACACAACGAGACACACTCGCCCACCGGAGGCAGCGGCGGGTGTTAATTTTCTCTCCTCGCAGGACGGCTGGACCTCCACATCTCCTCCGGCAGCCAAACACCGGAGATGAGCGTCGCTGAAGGAACCCTTTACCAGAGCTGCGGCAGGACGCGTGGGGAGGAACCCCGAGGAACCCCACGCAGACACGGGGAGAACCTGGAGGCTCCCCTGTGGGAATCTAACCAGGACCTTCTGGCTGTGAGGGGGCGGGGCTGACCTCTGCCGCGCACCAGGAAATGGCCTCAGCGGTGCTCGGAGACGGGACACACACACACACACACACACACACACACACACCTGCTCACAGCTGGCAGGACAGATGTTGTAATACTGGAACAGCACACGCTGAGTCATGTCTGGTGTGTGTGTGTGTGTGTGTGTGTGTGTGTGTGTGTGTTTGTGTGTGTGTGTCACAGCACCGGCCTCTTTTGTTCACTTTCAGACGCCTCTCAGATGTTGAAAGGTGGCAAAGAAAACTTTGAGAACCTGCTTTGCTTGAAGACCTCAGTGCAGGAGCCTCACAGGAGGAAAGTGACACACACTCAAACGCACACACACACACACACACACACACACACACACGCACACTCAGTGGCTGTGCCTCAGCCCTGGTTCCCTGGTCAAGTCCAGCGTCTCCCGGAGGTCTTCTCCGTTCACCTCCTGTGATCGCTGGCAGCGAAGGCACGCGCGGCTCCACGGTGACATTTGCGTAATTTGAGCAGCGCCTCGGTCGCCGGCGTCAAACCCGTTCACACCCGCTCCCCGCAGAGCACCGTTTACGCAACGATTCGGCGCGGCGTCGGCGTCTTTGCCAAGCGCCTTCGCCCGCCACATGCCGAGCCCGGGCTCGCGTGGCGGTGGCTGCGGGGGGGAGGGCGGCGCTCGCAGAGGCCATCTGGGTATCCCATCTGCAGCACACTTATGGCTGCCACTCTTTGGCTCTGGCCGCCCGCGGCAAGCGATTACTGGTGACGGGCCCTGATGACAGGGGCGAGCGGCCGCCTGACGTCCCGAATGACGCTGTGGGTTTCTAATAATAGGAGGCTGTCATGACGGGCTCAGTCACCTGGCCACGGGGAAGGTAGCGGGGAGCTGATCGCCGAGGAACGCCGCTCCAACGGTTCGGGCGCAGACGCTCGATTCAGAGGAAGAACAAACCCCAAAGTGCGGTACATGTTCATCTTCTCTTTCTGACTTCACTTTCTTCCATCCGGCCAAATGGCGCCGTGACACCGAGGTCAAATGTTTAAAAGCTGAACTTCGCCGACTGCACCAACCCCGGGACCCCGGCCGGTCCAGCGAGACAAGGAGGCCACGAGCGTGGCGGGCATGATTATTGAAACATCCGCAGCAGCACTCGCGGCGCTCTGACCTTTGGGCTCCCAGCAGAGGGAATGAAGTTTGTGTTCGTCTTTGACACAATAAAAACAGAGTGCAAAAGTTTCACTTGCAAAGTTTCACAGCAGGAAAACTAAAGCGGGGAAGTCAGTAACCCGGCAGTTTGCATCTGAAGTTTGCAAAAGGCGCTTCAGACCGTTTCCTGCCGTTCACAGGGCCTTTGAAACAGGACGGCCCAACTGGAAGACACACTTCAACCCCTTGTCCAGCGGCCTCAGCATGTGTCACACACTGTATAACACACAGAGCACCGAGTGTTTCTGATCACAAATTGTCGCATTGATTGCAGCAAGACTGACCTTTGTTCTCTTGGGCCAAGCGTAGAGCCTGCAAGGACGTCTCGGCGCTGATCTCCAGCTGGCAAACCAGTACTTTTGCTCGTCTGATGGCTGGAAGGGCCTCCTGCAGGCCCTCGCCGCTCAGCAGCATGTTGGCTCCGGCCACGATCACAATGGCGTTCTCACCTGTCCGCGCAGAGCAGATGTTTGAGGACACTGCCGCCAGAGCGGGAGCCCCTCCGGTCGGAGGGTCGGCGGTTCGATCTGGCTGCCCCGTCCGCGTCCCCCAGAGTGCACTTGGGCAAAACTCCGAACCCCAAGCTGCGCCTTGCACGGCAGCTCAGCCGCCATCGGTGAGTCAGCGTGTGAATGTGTGAAAGGGTGAATGGGTGAATGGGTGAAGGTGATGCAGTGCCAAGCGCTTCGGAACTGGAGGGTGAGCGGAGAGGCCGGATGACCTTCAGCCCCCGTCATGATTCTCTGGTCCCAAACGCCGGGCCTTGCAGAACAGAATCCAGAGTCCATTCCTGCAGATGCTCATTTACATACTGTTGAATGAGACAGCTCCTAAATAACCAGGACCGCTTTTTTGACCCCCCCCCCAGTGTGAAATGGCAACATCCGTTACCGTATCGCTCACCGGGCCACCTGCTGGCGGCTCGGACATTCGTTAGAAGGGACTCGATGAATGGGTTTCAAATGGAAGGGCATTCATGGACTCTGTCTGCGGTCGAATTGTAGCTCGAAGACACATTTTAAAAATGCATTCACACATCTGATTCTTTCTCCTTTCAGATGTCTTTTCATTCCCTTCATGCCTGTGGAGGTTCTCAGCTGTTACCTGCTTGGAGGCCACTCCCTTCCTTTTTGACAAATTGACACGTCGTCGTGCACGAGGCTCGTTCACAGGACTGCACCAATTTGCTGTGAATTAGCTTCTGAGTGTACCACGCTAAGACGCACCTGTGTCTACTTCGCATCAATTCATTTCGAGGTTAGCTACATTTCGAGGTTAGCTATTCAATTCGCAGTAAATCGTCTTGATGCAGGACTGCCTGTCTGTGCAAAAATGCTAAAATGAGAAACTATAGCAAGCGGGTAAGGACACTGCATGAAGCACTTCTCCACCTGAGAGCTCATTGGTGAAGCTGAAGGCTTGCGGTGTGAATGTACTCCTGCCTCCACAGTATGTCTGACAAACACAGTGCAGCCAGTAACGCGCGCGTGAAAATCTAGGAAGATGCATGATACAATTTCTGCGAGCATCAGAGCCTCGGGTGTGTGTATAGAGATGAGAGGTAGAGCTTTACCTGTGTCAGTGACAACAATGGAAGCAGCTCCGGTAGCTGCATCGGAGGTTTGCCCTACAAAGTCTGAGACAAAATGGGACAGTACATGTTGCAACGCAAGTTTAGAAATCATCAATAACTTGTGAAAGTACCCTGAGAAAGGCATTTGGAAACAGTAAAGTGTCATTCTGCAAATCGACTTAGAACTTCGAGCTGACGGTAACCTAGGAAAGGCAAGTCCACTCAAAAAGCCCTTCACCTCACAATCACGCCATTGTTTCAAAAAGCCGGAAAAGGTACTATATATGTAAAAGCCCGGAGCAACCCTAAACATTTCGCAAATGATGTCTTCAAAGCTGCCCCAAATTGGATCTTGGTTTTCGTGCAACTTGAGAAGGCCACTCATAAAAGCCAAGAAGACTGCTGTTACCTGTTTGTACGCCATTGTCCTTGAAATTCTGGATATAATTGTCTCCAAAGAAGTCTTTACCAACCTAGAACAGATGGAAGGCAAAACATTTACAACAAAGAGAGTGTCAAGCAGGGTCAGACTTGGTTAGCGGCAACTTTTGAAAAGTGGTATACTTAAACCTCAGTTGGGCTGGATCTCGTGTGCCCTGCCAGCATACTGGCATGGTGCCGCCGCCGAAAATGTGCAAAACCCAACACACAAAAGCAAACAAAAGCACACACGTGCAAACACACGACCAGCTGCGCCAAGCCTCGAAGACACGATTACCCCGCCTTTACGCCTCTTCAAGCCCACCTCGCATCGTTTTTTTCCCTCCTTCCACTCTTTTCCGGATCCGCACTGGGATGTCCACATCTGTAGCTTCTTTGGGTTGGAGAAGGGGTCCCCACCTTGCCCTAAGGCACCAACATCGAACCCACGCTTACCAAAAAACGTGCCAAAACGTGGGCACTTTTAGCTGTCTGTGATGGTGGGTTGGGCTGGTATCGGCTGCTTGGCCCCCTTCTCTTTGAAGAATGGCCTTCTGTCTTGGATGTTTTTGACAAGCCAGGGTGTCTATTTTTGGGTTCTCCCCATGCCCGGAGAGCTCCTCCCGCACTGGGTTGTTATCGATCGGGACTCTTTGTTCTGACAGAGGTGGGGTTTCCGTGCTTTCGTGTTCGGGTTGAAAGGCCACTCTGCACTTACTGATTGGAGACTTAGGGTTAGATGGTATGGGAATAGGCTTGTTTGAAGGCGCGCAAGTGTGGGTGGGCGTATGCATGCAGTACTTTATTGATCAAGAGAAAATGAGACATGGAGGCTTGATGTAGTAAACCGACTGAAGAGTGGATTAAAGTTTTTTCGGACTTGCTAACTAGTTACTGAACGTGCCCAAATGCGGGCAGAAGTTCCCAACGAACACCTGCCGGCGGTAGTCGGCCACGACCGGCGGTTTCAGACGTACCTTGCCGACCATTGCCGTCTTCGCCCCCAGCCTGGCAGCCTGGATGCACTGGTTGGCCCCTTTGCCTCCAAAGCCAATGAAGAACTTGTGACCGTGGATGGTCTCCCCTTCTTTTGGTAGCCTCGGTGCCTGACTGAGGATGAGAAGAGTGAGGACCGGAGATGTTCCGGTACCTTTGGTTCCGAGAGCGCTTCTTTGGCCTGAACTCGTCAACCGAGCCAAAACAAAGGGGCTTAGAGGGGCTCATCGTTTTTTTGGCAACAGTAGAAAAACTCGCCATATTTTGCTGGCCGTAGAGCAGGACAACCACATGTAACAACCGGAAGCCGTCAAAACAAAGTAGGCTCCCATTTCCAAGGCAGTGACAAAAAATGGACTTTGAGTACATAGCATTAGCTAGACGGTCAGAATATGTTCAGGGCGGCGGCTACGTCCAACGAGAGGGATCTGTTCTGAAAAATCCCAAGGACTCACAAAAGGACTCGTCACTTACTGGAATTGTTTGTTTTCAACCTCTGAGCTGACGTAGACTTTATCCTCATGTTAAAGCGTACGAGTCCACGTACCGAGACTTATTTACCTTTCTGATGTTCTCAGTGCCAAGACCAAAAAAACAAAGACCAACATCAAACACTGAGCTCATCCTTCTGGGACAAGCCTCCCCTGGTTGGAAACACACAACCTTCAGGCTCCTCTGCAGATCAACAGGAGCTTTCCTTTGGTTGACTGAAGTTCCTTCACAGGAAAGTCAACAACCTTTCAAACATAATCACTGGAGCCGTGGATGTCTTTCCCCTGAAGTTCACTCACACACTTGGGAACTTATGGTTCAGCACCCTGTTGTCGTTAAGATATGCAGGTCTGACACACACACACACACACACACACACACACGCTCCTCCCAGCAGTGCAGGGGTCCTGGTTTGCTCAAGGGCACCCAGCAGTGATGGGCAGATGACCCTTCACCTCTTCAGCCAACAGCCCACACTCCGGAGATAGTGGTCCTGCGGTCCCGTGGTGTGTGTCCACACACACCTCCCTCTGCCCAGCAGACGGGCACCTACACGGCCAGGGCATGGACGCTCGTGGTCCAGCCATCCCCGTCGGCCGCTCTCCCCTCCGCCTGGACGGGCCATTCCAGGAGGAACTTCCTGTTCCCTGGGCCTCGGAGGGGCAGGACGCTGTGGTTTGGGCGAGCCGGAGGATTGGTGGATGGCAGAATGATGCCATAAACTTTACTTGATGCTTTTTCCACGCTGGTGTTGCTCTTTCCTCGCCGGTGTGCGTGCCAGCGTGCGGTTCCAGAAGGTCGCTCGGAGGCAAACACTGTGTGTGTTTGTGTCCGCAGGTGGAAACACTCCTTCACCCACAGCTACAACGGGAACCCTGAGGACCATGGTTTCCAGATGGACCGAACACACACACGCTCACACACCAGTTTCGAGCTGTCTCATTGGTGGTTGAAGTTTCCGGTCACCACAAAGCTCCTATATAAAGTTTGAAGGCACCAGCAGGAGCCTCCACAGCGAAGAGCCTGGAGAACATGTGAGCGCAAGATGAGGGAACCCGCGAACGAAGGAGACATCTAACGTGTCTTCACGTGGCAAGCGGACACAGGCTGGCTGGTTTCTTTCGGAAATTCTGAGAAGGTGGACGAGGCTCTCCTGGCCTCTGTGATGTAGCAGGACGGCTGAGGACGCGAGGAGGCTCCTCCGTCTCCGGAGGGAACGCGGGAGGGCAGCCCTCCACGCCCGGAGGAGCCGCGGACGTCGGCGGCTGCCAAACCAACAGGACGCTTGTTTGTTGAAGTGCAACTCCGGAGCCTTTTCTCCCGCGGAGCTGCGGCAGATGTTTGCTCACAGGAAGCGTTTGCTCTCCATGGGCACCGACCTCCTCCTGCTCTCACCCCGTTACAGCCGCGCCTCGGCTGGGGGGAACCCGGCCAGAAGAAACCTGACGGCTCATCACCGCCTCAGACGGGGAGAACACACAGTCAGCAGCCCAGGTCCGGGTCTCCACCCAAACCAGAGGCCAGGAGGAGGAAAGCCCGGTGAGCTGCAGGAGGAGCTCGTCTGGAGGACAAAGACCTGATCTACTGCTGGGCCCAGCAACAGCTGGCTAACGCTAACCACTGGTTTACTCGAACCCAGACTTAACCCAACCCCAGGTTATGTTAACTCTAACCAGGAGATAACCAAACCCCAGGTTATGTTAACTCTAACTCAGAGATAACCCAACCCCGGGTTATGTTAAGTCAAACCCAAGGTTAACCCAACCCCAGGTCACGTTAACTTTAACCCCGGGTTAACCCAACTCCAGGTTATGTTAAGTCTAACCCCGGGTTAACCCAAGCCCGGGTTATGTTAAGTCTAACCCCGGGTTAACCCAACCCCGGGTTATGTTAAGTCTAACCCCGGGTTAACCCAACCCTGGGTTATGTTAAGTCTAACCAGGGTTAACCCAACCCCGGGTTATGTTAAGTCTAACCAGGGTTAACTGCGCTGTCAGGCTCTCCTCCTGCTCTGGCACTGATTTCTCTTCATCATGTCTTTATTATAACAGGTTGAGATCCTGAAGGCTCAAAACGGTTTCCTTTGCGTTTTCGATGAAACGGATGATAAGACCGGAAGGTTCACGAGATGATGTGACTCCCAAAACTCCGCGGTGGAATTCCTCATGGCTATGGAGAGTCCAGACCCTGGAAGACGGAGGGTGAAGGTCCGTCCGTAGTAGACGGCTCCTCTGATGGACAACGGGTTTATTTTCCCCGGAATTATTTCGCACCAGCCGACTTCTAACAGCCAATGTCCACCAAAGCTCCTTAATTAAATCCACCAGATTAGCTCACCAACCAAAAATAGCCCAGCCTCCGTCCCCTCCGGTCAGGATCCACCGCACACACCAAACCCATGGAAGTCAACGCTGGATGCTTCAACCTGTCCTCAGGATCCCTCAAGAACCAGAGGCCTCCACCGCGTCCTGTCACACATCAGCACGGCAGAGTCCACCAGAGGGATGTACACACACACACACACACACACACACACACGTGTATACATGTATGCATATAGAACAAACATATGTTATACATTTATACACTTATGTATGTATGTATGCATGTGTGTGTGTGTGTGTATATATGCACACACATAGATACATCTATACAGCGCGTGTGTTGTTCATCGGAGAGCTATGCCCGGAGACATCTCCAGGACTGTGACCATCTGGGGTCCTTTGAGAAGCTGGTGCTTCACCGAGAGGACTTCTGCCTGGTCTGGTTTTCGTTTGCGGGCGACGAAGGTCCCTTTGGTCGGGCTGCAGAGCAGCAGGAGGAGGCGAGGGCCTCCACAAAGAGCAGGTCGAACAAAGCTGGCAGACGCGGCGCAGAAGAGGACGTGGGCGTCTGTTTGGTGCGCGGGGCCGTCCGCTGGAGCTCCTGCACCTGGACGCTCTTCTCTGAGGTCACGGACGGCGCGGACGGCACGCTAAAACGAGCAGCTCACCCACTTATTCACTCCCTGGACTCTTTGCACCAATGGCACCTCCTCTGCAACGTGTGGAGGAGAAGGGGAGAAGGAGAGACTCCACCTGAGCTTTACTCGATAATCACCTGAAACAACAGGATAACTAAGTGCATGAGAGGATTGTGTTTGGAGGTTCCGCATCCTGCTTCCGGGACGGGCTCTCTGCTGCACGGGAAGCAGGCAGAACGCTTTGTGAAGCTCCGACGCTGTCGAGACATGGCGAGGAGGAGGTCTCGTGTGCTGGAGATCTTCAGGGGAGGCCTCCTGCGGGTCCAGTCCACCAGGCTGACGACAGACTCAACGGGACTTCCATCGCCGAAGCCACCGCAGGACCACACCTCAGACCGGTGCGCCAGCTCACGAGATGCGGCCCCACCTGAAGGATTCTCCAGCCCAGCCCAGATTCATGATCCTGCAGCATTCTCCAGAAAGGGCCTCCTGCACGGGCAGGTGCAGACAAGAGAAAGTCACGCGGGAGGCCTGCCTGCCCAAAGCACCTCCGTTGGTTTCTTCTGACCTGCAGGAGCTGCGGGTCCACACGAGCTCCCCCGTTGAGCCGTGCTCTCGGTCCCGGACGAGCGCACCGGTGCTGAGCCGGACCTGCACCCGGACCGGACCTCGGACACCGGCTCCGCGGGAACGGGGTATGCCGGGCGAACCTGTCGGTGAGCATCTGGTGGGCGGGCCTTGACCCCCGAGGCCGAAGAGGAGCGCCCGAAACCGCGACGTGGAGCCGCCCAGCGCCTGCCAAGTGCCTGAGGAGCAGGGCATTAGAGCAGGGTGTGGCGGGTGTGGACGCTTCCTGCTCCTGCCTTCCCAAACTGGTTCTCAGGGCTTCACCGTTCAACAGATCAACTGATACAAACATGGCGGAAGACACAGCTGACTTTGGACTTGGTCCAGACGGACCTCTCTAGCAGCTCAACTTCTACCTCCAGGGACAGACCCTGAGCTCCAGACCCAGGCTTCAGACGAACACGTGGTAGAAATCAGCCGGGCGAGCGGGGCTGGAGGCAGGAGTGGCGGGACAGTAGGGGGCGCTGCATGGCTTCGGCTGCAAATCCGCCTGTGGACCGCGAGCAGAACCAGCCTGATCCTCACAGACATGACCTCAACTCTCCAGAAAGGTGGCACAGCAGGCGCGTGTGTGTGTACGCGTGTGTGTTTGTGTGTGTGTGTGTGTGTGTGTGTGTGTGTGTGTGTCTGTGTGTGTGTGTGTGTGTGTGTGTGTCTGTCTCGGGGACCGTCACTGTAA
>CAAKHD010010962.1:4289-48638 GCA_901007705.1 Fistularia tabacaria | reverse complement strand
TACATTAAATAAATTATATTACTAACACCCTCCCACTCACACACCCACAATTGCCCACACACACACAAACACACACACACCACACACACACACACACACACACACACACACACACACACACACACAGGACTGAAAACACCAAAACAAATGTAGATTAAATCCCCAGGCTACAGCAGAAGAAACTAACAATCATATGTATAAATATGAAAGAAGCTTGCTGATGCCAAACTTGACATTGCCATTCTACACTGAGAGGCTTCAACAAGCATTAATTGGAAACGTCTCAACTTTGACCTCCTTTTCAAAATACGAGGGCTCATTTTCATTAAGGAAACCAAAAGCATTCCAGTTATCTCAATTTCTTTATTTCCTCTTCATTACAAAAACAATTCCTCACATTGCCCATGTTTACCAAACATTTTTTTTTTCCTGGGGTATCTAAACTTCTGATCAAATGTTGCTCCATTACATCAGACAACACAGTGGCATAGTTAGCGTGGATCGATCTGTCAGTGCTGCTGCCAAAGCTTTACATCCGCTGAAACATACTAAGGAACAGGGGTGTTACAGGTTGAAATCAGTATCGAGGAACAAACAAAAAGGAATGTACAAAAAAAAGAAAAAAATCCACGACGTAAATTTCATCCAGAAACCACAAATAAAAAGTCTGAGCTCACTTGGAAAACACTGGCATGTTGGACAACGAGAAAATAAATCGCACAGGAAGATGAAATGCAATGATCAGTAGTTGCAGCCCTCTGTGGAGCAATCTGTCAGAGTGGTAGCTCCTTCAGTCTCTCCGATGACGAGTCATTTCTTTCCATTTGGCAAAACATAAACTGTAAGTTTCAGCCGTCCATTGGTTTCTCTTTAACAGACATGCCATTTTTTAAAGTCTGATTTGATGCATTACTGGATGACTTCTTTTTGACAAAAATTGGGGAGAAACAAAAAGCGCTTTGTCAGTGTCTTCTTTTAATTTTCTTGCCCTTATTTTTTCTCAAGTCTGGAAGAAAGAGAAAAGTTGATATTAGAACGAACAACACTTTCAGCTTTATATAAAAAGGAACACACAAACTTTGTCTGGAAATTCAGCTGTTTGTCATGATTGCAGTAGTTGGAGGAAAAGGTTCGATGTCTGTCTCTGTCTCTTCAAAAAAGAGCCATTTAAAGAAAGTTTGGTTGTCATCTGCAGTTGATGGGACAAAGCTGGAATTCATATTCTATAAAAACCAACATCATGTTGTTGTTAATTCAGCATCAGTTTATGTCAGTTAAATTCCCCTACTAAGTTTATGTTTCCAACATCTTCTCATTGTAAGATACCAGAAATAAAAAAAGTTTGATGAAATGGAACCAGACTATTTTGACTTGTCCTTCAAATGGTATCCAAACTGAAATCAGGTTCGTGGTCGTTTAAACCAATCAATCAGTGCAACCCTCTATATTTCTGTTTTCTATTTAATAACGTGCATTTCAAGAATTTTGACAGAGATAGTCAACCGTTCACCATCGTCTCATTTAATGTGCTAAGCAAACTTGAATGGTGCAGAGAGCTAAGTCCCTTCTGCATAGACAGGGGAAGAACATCTACCTTCTTGTTTTAGGGCAAACAGGCACTTTTTACTAAAAGCTGGTGTGTCCCTTTGACAGCTGAAGTGCAACAGTCATAAAGAGGCTTGTCATGCATATATTTTAATGTGCTATGTTAAAAGAAAGAAACGAAACGGGAGAAACTGTCATGAGTTATATCTTATCCAAACGATGCACTCAAACAAAACAACAAACGATTCACTGTTGACGAGATGGCCAAGCCAGAGCCACAATGGAGGGGCTGGCTCTGGCTGTAATGGTCACAGGGGAGGGGATGATCAAAAACTGAGCAATGGGGAGGAGTGGAGAGTCGGAATGAGTGAGCACCACACAGCCATGCACGCTGCCAGCCAGTATGGAGATGCAGAGGAGACAATCCAAGAGGAAGCCCTTACTTTAGCCTGGTATCACAACCGACTTTTGTTACAAATAGGGAAGGGGGGGGCTTTATCGTAGACTCCTATACTTTGCCAACCTACTACTTTGCTCTGCAGCAATCCTGAAAGAGGAGTAAAGACACAGCCAGGTGTGGATAGACAGCCGGGAATAAAGGAAAACAAATTCCTCATTTGGGGAGTGGGGGAAAAAAATACATTTTTTGAACATAAATAACAATCTCCTCTACACAATGGTTAAATGGGCTGTGGTTGGGGTGGTTTATCAGTCAGATAAAAGATGGACAATTACAGAGATATCTTGAGTTGGGAGAAAAATGACTCACTCGAGGGCTCTACATATTGATGGTATAGAGAAATTGCCCACTCAGACCCTGGCAGAAGGATAAGGCTCCAGGTAACAGCATCGGAGCAGCTAATAGAGCAACCACCTCTCCTCAGGTCATAACCAAAGAATTACAAAGAGGCCTCAAGTCTCCAGAGTCCTCACATTACCTCCTCTAGAGGTTTAAGGACTCTTAAGATGCCACTGCGCGGTGTTACCTCTTCACTGCTTTTTGGGCCAACATACGGTTCCCGGCAAGGAACGTCACTCCGCCAATAATCGCCAGGTACTTCAGAGTCTGGAACATGTTCAGGTGAGTCCAGTAGATATACATCAGGCCCAGCATGGCTGAGAAACAGAGACAACCAAAAGAAAACCGCTGTTTAGTAAGAAAACACATCTAAACATGCAAAATATGATTTCATTCAACATGTGAGAGTTGCAGAAGCTTTGGATCTGTTAACCCCGAATGGAAAGTCAACCCATATTCAGAAATTGAACACAAAAAAACAACAACTTTTCTTTAACATTTGTAATCAATGGAATTATGTAGTCTGAGTACTACTACTGAAATATTACAAAACATGTATGGCCCCTTCATTTGCAGAGTTAATTTCAGACATTAACAATACTACGTGACCTAGTTACATCTGTAAAGTGCATCGCAGACAAAGCTGCACTGCAGGTTGACAAGGTCAGGGTCTCTGGTCATCGCCAGGTCAAACTGAGATCTTAAGTGTAGAATTTCATGAATAAAACATTGGTGAATTCAATTATGATTATGCACATTGTCAGGCACAGCCATTACAGCGATATAGCCATTGTCTTAGTTAAGTGCAAAAGAAAATGTGACGAAAAGCAAACATCAGTCAATTACAAGGGTCTCACCTGCATGGCCAACATGGAACAGGATGGTGCTGGGAGAGAAGCTGAAGTTGGAAATGTTGGCTCCGAGCTTAATCCACTGCAGTGGAGAGAGGGGATGAAAGACAATGTTATTCTCATATTGGGCAAGAGCTGCAAACAAAAGGTGCTGAAAAGTTGTTCACCACCTGAAGCACAAAGAACATGAACAATAACTATTACTCATTACTCTGTGTGAAAAAAAAACAGCTTTTGTGATTTTGAATTAAAACAAGCACTGTATTCAAGCGCCAGTGGAGCCTCATTCACTGAGTACGAGGACTTCAAAATGAAGAGCTATTTCTGGGTAAAAACATCAGTGATGCATACAACAACAAAAAGTCACAAGGTTTATTTTATATGTATTTATACTAGAAATAGCTTTATAATTGTGAACTACTTTTTCTTTTCAGCTCCCTTCAGGAGTTGCCACAGCGAATCAACCTTCTCCATCTAACCCTATTGTCTGTATCCTTATCTCTCACACCAACTACCTTCATATCCTCTCTCACGACATCCATGAAACTTCTCTTCGGTCTTCCTCTAGACCTCCTGCCTGGCATCTCCCATTCCAGTATCCGTCTACCAATATAGTCCCTATCCCTCCTCTGTACATGACCCAACTATCTCAGTCTGGCTTCTCTGATCTTCTCTCACAAAGATCTAACATGTGCTGTCCCCCTGATGGACTCATTCCTGATCCTATCCATCCTCGTCACTCGCAAAGACAACCTCAACATCTTCATCTCTGCTACCTCCAGCTCTGCCTCCTGTCTTTTGTTCAGTGCCACTGTCTCCAAAGCATACAGCATTGCTGGTCTCACCACTGTTTTGTAAACCTTTACTTTCATTCTGGACGATATTCTTCTGTCACATAGAACCCCCTGAAACTTTTCTCCACCCATTCCAACCTGCTTGAACCCTTTTCTAAACTTCTTTTCCACACTCTCCGTTGCTCTTGACTGTGTGGACTGACAGCAACAAATAAAGAGCAGAAACTAGGAACACGTAGAAAAAGTTCCTGCAGTGTTACCAGTATGAGCAGGAGCAGGAGGGGTGAAAGGACAAGGGCGGTGAAGGTGTTGGAAACAACAGTGGGAGGCTTCTTCTCTGGTTCCCTGAACAAGTGCTGCAGAGAGACAGCAATATGTCATCACTCACACGCAGGTATTTAGATAGTGATATCGATCAGATATTATCTCCTGAATAATCAAAATCTCATGCCTCTAGCTTTAAGCTGAGAAGTTAGTTGAATTACAATTTTACTGTAAGACCGTGAAAGCCTATTTTGCAGAACACTCTGCAGCAGCAAATGTGGTACTTTGCTTGTTACTGCTTACTAGTTTTTTGAGGGATTTAGGGGATGATATGAAATATAGAACCTTATTCTACTTAACAGTGGAATATATTCAGTATGTATCCTCATATTCTGTATTAACCAACAATATTCAACAATAAAAGCAGAATGATCTTTAAACCATCAGGTTAATACCTGGATTTCTGGTTTGGGAATGTAAAGAGTCTTGGGCTGAATGGCGACTGGGGCCTCCTCATCCACAAACTTCAGCACTATGTCAGCCTTGAGAAAAAAATATGATCTTAGTGCTTGCTACAGTCGGACAAACCCACACTGTCATACAGCAACTCTTTACCAGCACTCACCACATTCCACAAGATGGGGTTCTCCAAGGTGGCGTCCCCGACCATCAAGTAGAGGGAATAGGTACCAGAGATGGAGTCAAACTCAGACTTCCTTTCGGCCATGTCCAACTCAAACTTGTATAGACTCTTGCTGTCGGGCTCAGCTACAAACACGACCTCTTGTCCGGTTTTCTGATTGTGCAGTCTGACAAAAGTCTGTGACAGCATGAAAAAAAGAAAGGAAAGAAAGAAGATGAGATGAAGCCAGCTTATTTGTGGCAGACATGCATGTGCAGAATTTTTACCCTTGACCAGGTACCTGGTGAGGGGTGAGTTCCACACCGGTGTTGACATCGACAAGCTGGAAGGACATGGCAAAGTTCTGGTGGCTGTCAGCGGTGAAGGCACTCTTTGCTTTAGAGGGATACTCCACCCTGGACCAGTTCAACCACAATTGTCAGTATTTTTGCTGCCATGCAAGCTGCTTCTCACATTCATCTTGCTCTCTAACCTGGTGGTCTTTGTGCCAATGCTCTGGTCTTTATCCACCACAGAGAGGTCCATGTTAGTAATGGCCACCTCGGTGGACACTTTCACTTTCAACTATAGGATCATGAGAAACAGTGTGATGACTCACAAATAAATATAGCTCACAATCAACGGGTGACACTTCAAACTATGATTGGTAAGAGTTCCTTTTGTGGGGTTGGAAAATGATTTGCTGAAAAAAAAAAAAAAAAGAGAAAGAACTGATACAGGACATTAATATATTCTAACACATTTTGCACTTTTTTTGAGTTTTTGTACTAAGTATTAACTTAGTAATAACTTTTGGAAATGGGATAATTGCCCTAAGCTCAGAAATGTCATGATTGACTCTCAAATCTCAAGAAATGCCATGTGGAGGGTAGAAAGAAATAATGCAGAATAATGCAAGAATCTACCAAGACATAAACAACAGCCAACCAAAAAAAGTAAAAACTAAAATGGTTGAAGATGAATACATTTACAAATGAAAACACTATTGGCATCAAAATTTGAACACTTGAGCCATGTCTGGGTCCATGGAGGACCCCACAGGGATTTACCCGACACTTATTTTGGGTGTTAGGACCAGATAAAAAACCCCAATCTATTTGAGTGAAACTTCAAGTATACAACAATAACCACAATCTGACCTCAACGTGATTTGCCACAAGCCTGCTGTCCCCCGCAACTGCGACAGTAAACTGGTAATATCCACTAGCTGGTTGGGCAGACATGAAGTTTAGCTCGAACACACCACTGAAAAGAGAGCGAGGAAAGTTGAAACAGAGTATATATGCAAAACAACCAAACAAAGTACATTTGTAATAAAGTTAAGGAAAAGAGAAAAATAATAAATGATCACAATGATCTTGAACTGCAGATGGCTGAACTCAGCAGATATTCATTGAAAGGTGATTTTTTTTTTTTTTTTTCTGCGATTCATCTACATTGACTCAGATGTAATTGTGAAGTAAGATGAGATTTCCCTATCCAGTACATACTCATTGAGTGTAAAAGGTGCCTGGCTGAGTATAATGCCCTTGGAGGCCACAGAGAAGGCAGACTCTACCAGCACGTTGGCAGAGGCCAGGGCTTGAGACATGACATCAGTGACAAGGAGCTGTCAATGAGAGACAGGAGAAATTATTTTAAAAAAACAAGCAAGGGAGTAAAACTGGGTTATTTTTCAGCCCGTAATGTGCTGTCACATCATTTAAACAATGGAAAATTATGAAATTATGATCTTTATCCAGACTATTGTTTGGCAATAAATAACATAAATATATTTCTTGATAAATATTTTTAGTTATTGAAAGTCCTACTACCCGCCCTCCGGAAAATACATGCAATTTGTTTCCAAGAACAACAAGAAAGTTTTCCATGAGTATATAATCAAACAGTCATCAAAAAGAAAACAGCCTATAAAGGCAATAAGTTAAAAAAATAATAAATCAGCAAAATATAATTTAATGATCAGAAAAAAAAAACATTCTCTGTAAATTACTGAAAGATCAGCTAAATATTAATGTGATATTTGCAGGAAAATTAACAAATATTGCACAGAAATGTCTCACTAAAGATATAAGGTCTGATTTGTGTTAGATTGCTTGTGTTTAATTGTGATGAGTAGAACAGAATTCTCTTCACAAACAATTCATGTCAAAATTGGAATCACCTCAACTAGTCGACTTGTATTGTTCGGGTGTTGTGAAAAATGGCTACACACAACAAGTTCTGCTGATGCCTAGCAATTACCTGCAGAGTGGGCTGGCTGTGGGACACCGTTGCTGGGCCCTGAGTGCTGACAATGACTGGGACATGGAAGCGGTTGTTTGAGAGGGTTGCGGCAGCACTTGCCACACTGAAGGCCTCAGCCAGGGACTCCCAAGATTTCTTGCTGAAGACAGAGTTCACCAACTGGATGACTTGGTCCTGCAAGTGAAAATATCCTTGGTTAATCTCAGACAGAGAGAGTGAGGGATCCAATCAATAAGGTGATAAGAATTGCAGTAAGAAGAAGAACCATGCCTCCTTTAGAGGGGGCTCCATGTCCACATGATCCGACAGAGAGTAGGCAGCAGTCACAAACATGGCAGTTGCCTCAAGTCCCTCTTCAAACTGGAGGTACATACCACCAAGATCATCTAAACGAGCTGTCAGATCCTGAAAGGGACAAAGGTGACAAGTTTAAAAACAGTCACATCTAAATGTAATAAGTTCCTATAAATAAAGCTACACCACTTAAATGTGCCTAAAGTACAGCTCGCCTATTTTTACTTATGTGTAATAAATAAATAAATAAACAAACAAACAAACAAACAAACAGAAAATCAACCTTAACATTTTTACAGCCACCTAATATTAACAAGAAATTGCATGAAAAGAATCTATGAATTGCTCAATTGCCCCAGTTCTTTGGAGGGTCTCAATTCTGCAATATTCTATTCAGAAGGGTCTGAGCTTCGGCTTTCTGGCAGAAAGGTTGAAAGCCATTGAGGCAAACCCCTCTCTTCATTTGCGTACTGACTCCAATAGGAGTAACACAGCCCCCCCTAGTGGATTACAAAGAGCTTACCTCAATTTCCTCCAGTATTCCTCCGAGTTCTGCCTGCTGGGATAGGCGGGCAGCTGTTTGCAGAGCTAAGGTGATGCTGTTTAAACAAGGAAAAGAAGTGAGAAATATCCTTGTAAATGAAACAAAATGAATTTTATTACACTCCTCTCCCAAAATACTTACGCCATGACATTGTCTTCCTTGTTGATGCGAGCTGTTAGGGCCCCTATGACTTCCTGTGATGCCACAGGGAGACCTAGAGAACTAAGGGCGCTTACGGCATGGTTGATCTGGGTCATGGTGGAGTCCTCACTGACCGCTGCCAGCAGGATGTCACGAGTTTCATTGGACACTGGGATCTATGCAGTGAAGAAACATTCTTAGCCTACAAGGTCCTCATAGGTTTGAGTCTACAGCCTGGTGTCCAAGTAGGCTTTCTTTTGATTTTTACACTAAATATTATCATTTTAGCATTTCATGCTTTATTTGGCAGCCCTCAAACATAAATCAACAGTAAATATGGAAAATATATCAAACATTGTTCAGCTTTGATATGTTGTGTAGATTTTTGCATACAAAAATTGTGATAAAATCTCCCATCAATACATGCTTTCAAGCGTAATGAAATAGCTTTCTATTTAACAAGTAAAAATGCTTTTTTAACTAATTCTAAAAATAATTCTTCAGTACATTATAAGACACTAAATGTCAATGAAAATAGGCAAAAAAAATACAATATGAAATTACCCCCAAAACTAAAAACGATCCTAGTTGTGTAAAAATTGCCAGAAACTCCCTAAGAATCAGCTAACTAATAAGTTGCTTCAATATAATGTCAGCAGTGGTATCAGAGAATCTGGAACAAAACAGCATTGAGAAATTGGAAATAGACATACAATTGAATTTGAAGACTGCTGTGAACATCTGAATTTTCCCCATAGTACCCAGATGCAGAATATAAGATCATTGTTGATGCAGAGACATAGTAAGAGAACAATGTTTCATACTTCACATCCTGATATGGCTTGGCTGGTCTCTGCAGCAAAGAAGAGGGAATCCACACTCGTGGGATCAAGTTGGGATTTCAGAAACTGACAGACTGCCTGTAAGAAAGGGTTTTGTTTAGCAAGAGAAATTAGATCGAGAGATCGATAGATTGAATGATTTGCATACGGTAAACTGGAAATTATTAGGATCATGTTCCGGATATCAAAAATCTCTAAATGAGCGACTGCTGTTCACACCTTGTGATCGGGAACCGTTGCTCCTAGTTTGGTCAGTCCGACAACCGAGTAATAAGCGGACTCAAGGTCCGTGAAGTCCTGGCTCAGAACATTCTGAAGCCGACCCACATCCGCCAGGGAGAGGTAGTGCGTTGGTGTAAGCGCCTGAGCCCCGGCGAGAGCCAGGCTGAGAAGGAACAATCCGAGCAGCCCTGTAAACAAAAATTTGGCGAACGTATAAATCACACTTACTTTGAACAAAACTAAGATGTTTCAGAGTTATTGTTATCCAACGTAATACTGTCATTCATTAAGGGTGTCGTTCAATGCTGCCTTTCGCTAAGAGGCAGCTAGCTAACGTCAGTAGGCAGTAGAACACTGAATCCTCCGTGTGCTATTTTCCCCAACGTGAAGCAAGAACAAGCTACACTATTCAAGCAAACCCAACGTAAACGGCATGAAATCTGTGCAAAATTCATGCGATTCAATCAAAGATAATGTAGTCTTTCACTCACTCGATCGGTCCATGTCTGGCAGTCTAATGCAGCGTCATCAAACCGACGATCGCTTCCGGTGTCATAGACGGACTTGTATCATGTCCGGTTTTCTAGTTGTCGTTCTAAAATAATGGCATGAAAGGTCTTTCCTTTTTTAAATAATAATCAAAGCGTTAAGATAATTAAAAAATAGTTATAATTAACAGAAAAAACTTGAAAATGTTATTCCATTCTTGTTAATCAAGGTTTTCGTAAATTCATATTCTTAATGTAAACCAGGTAGAACCTTGGGACACCAATTTCCTCAGTATATTTAAACTGATTTTGTGATGATTCTCAAAATGTTTTTTAGATACTATTTTGCCTACATTAGCCACAAACTGAGAAGAACCAGAGCCCCACCATCTATCATGTGCACCTTCTACAATGGCACCACTGACAACATCCTGACCAGCTGCATCACAGCATGGTATGGCACCTGCACTGTGTCCTGCCATGAGACTGTTCACACAGTGAGAAGCTGAGAAGATTGTCGGTGCCCTCTCCCCTCCCTCCAGCTTATTTACAGTGTCCACCTCAACCACAAAGCCCTCTGTATTGCAGGTGATCCCTCCCACACGACTCACAGGTTCTTCTGTCTACTGCCATCAGGGTCTCGTAGACTCAAGGATAGTTTCATCCACCAGTCTGCCCCCCCCCCCACACACACACACGTACACACACTTTACCTGGGTGGTTGTACCAACCATTAATGTAGCACTGAACTCCACACCTGCCCTTTTTACTGCTGTTACTTTAAATGCTGCGCACCTTAACCTTTTGGTCTACATCTTAGCCATTTTTACATATTTATAATTCTACTTCTTCGCCATGAGTCTTCAAGCGGTGCAGTTTCAACATGTCAGTGTTGAAAATGAGGATGACTTTGACTTTATTTTGCCTTTGATATGAAACACCCATATACGCTCATGACAACGACAGTGTTTATCATTGTATTGTATTTTAAAGTTGGTTTTGTGAACAAAATGTTGGGCATAAGAGTAGTATTTCAAATTCAGAAAAGAAGTATTCATACAAAAAATATACCTATTTGCATAGAAAAAGGAGTTAACAGACAATAACACCATTAACAGACTGGCAAAATACTTTTAGATTATATGAAGTCCCTAAACATCTTTCCAATCATGAACGATACACTTTTTCAGTGTACCCACTGCTCTATTCGAAATGCAATTAGCATTGAGCTTGCTGCTGTGATTTTATCTAAATTGTAAGCAAATGGTAGTGTGATGAAGTGAAAATAGAGATTCAATGTTGTGTTTCATTTTGTCACACGACGTTTGCTAACAATTTAAATAACACTGAACATTTTCAACATTGCCAATAATCTGTTCATGTCACCAATTTCACAGGGGATCACGTTGATATTGCGTGTAGTTTGACTTCTGTATTTATTAGGTATGTTAACATACATATATACATAAACACCTATTTTTAGCATGGATCTTAGCATCCTAAATAGAAAAGCCATCAATGTTTGAATTTACTCCTCATTTAGTTTAAACAGCATATTCTTACATATCAGGATGCGACCTGAGCTTTATCTCTCTTTAAAATCTACTGAATTACAGTGCATGCCAATGCATGTAAAACCATTCTCTTTGGTCGCAAATACTGACAGTTGTGATTTTCTTTTTTCATACAACTTTTAACTGCTCAATTAAGAAATATCAATACAATGAAGTGTAATTAAGAACTTGTTTTTCAGACCTCGCTAATCTAAAAGCAACATTTCCTTTCCAATTATCCTGGCTAAACTTGATGATAGAGCTAAACCGTAAAGTGTTTGATTGGATAGGACTTCCTCAAATACTGATCTACTTCTACATGACGAGAACTTTCTCCTGCACAAACCAAAAAATAATTGTTTAAAACTTTGGTGTGAGGACAAAACATCTCAGGACAAGACCAGAGCTCTGGTGGGAGCCTGAGACCTCAGCCCGCGAAGGTAGCGCCGGGCTTTCTCTGTCATTGTCAGCTGGTCTTTTGTCTGCCCACATACCACCATCTCCCATTTCTTTGACATCTAAAGTGGAAAAAAAACACAGTAGAAAAGAGTCAATGTAGAACAACTTTGAAATGCTGAATGTTTTGTATTTAGGAACGAGGGATTTCCCACTTTGCTTGTCAGTTGTTTCGGTCAACCACATTTTTTAATGCTATTTTGTGCAGATTTCTTCACAAAATTACCTTTAAATCTATTACCTTTAATCGTTGGGCAATTTGTAGCTGATTTTCCAGTCATTTCTTGATGTGTCTTTCATGTTGTACTTTTATCTTAGTCTTATTAATTGCAGATTGTCAAAGTGACTAACTGCAAATCAACTCATCTTCCTTCATTTTAAAAGACACATTTCAGGTTTTTGGGGAAATGAGGAAGACTAACACCTTCCTTTATTTGAAAACTACTAAAATACTAAATTCTTAGCTTAGTAAATAAGTCTCAAAGACTCAACAAAACCTTTTAATGCATTTACCGGAGTTGGATGCATTGTGCTGGGAAACACGCCACTGTCACTCGGCCCCACAAGGAAGCCCTGGTCCAAAATATTTTCATGTGATTTGCTACAAAACGAGGAAGCCAGATGAACTGTTATTGGCTCTTCCTGGGAGAAAGAAAGGTGAAAATGAAAATGATGTCCCTAAAAAAAACAAGCGACAGAGATACAAGTGCATTTTATACCTTCAAACTGCGTTTGACTTCACTCTTGGATTTGCGTTTGGATGTAGAAGTCCCTTTACAGTCCATAACATCCAAGGCCAATGACTTGCGTACTTTCTTCATAGGCGGACGGTGCTGGAAAGAAAAAGAAAAAAAATGAGTGTCTTCTTAATATGCTCAGTAAAACTGATGAGAAATCACAAATTACTGCACAAAAGCCAAGAGTGGCTGAGTGACAGAGGAAGGGGCAAGGGATTTCGCACTTTGTTGCAGATTTGTCACTGCCTGGTGGTCAACAACAAGACCGTTGTCCGCCTGACTTGCACCAAGATGACAACATGTGAGTGTCACTGCAAGTTCCTAAACAACCCTAAGTGGTTTTCATGTCCAAAGCTACATTATAACTTTGATACACCTCACGTTTTCACTGAGGGATTTCACTGTTACCACACTGTTAACGCAGAAAGTGAGGTCCTGACTTTCATAAAGCTGATTTCAAGAATTTATAATTTTATTTTTTGAAATAGCTCATTCCATATGTAAGTAACAACTAAAGTGACATACAAATTTCTGCATTGAATACAACAAAATCACAGCCCTAAATACCAGCTATGTTTTATTGTTTTGGCCTAGCTGTCAGGAATCCAGTTTATGTTTATTGTTGAATAATAAAATTGTGTCTGTCTTACCAGTGTTTTGCGTCTTTGCTCAGGCAAAGTGGAAAGTTCAGGCACCAGATTGATCCCCACGTCTCTGAGGATCACTTCATTTATGTCGTCCTCCAGGTTTGGAGTCTGAGGCTGCAGGCAGAACAGCAGAATACAGTTAACATGGTGTTGTTATCACTACCTTTACTGCGGCTCTGATACTCACCAGTGGCTGCAGGGGGCCATACTTCTCCATGGCGGTCTTGAAAGGTGTCGGAGTGCGTGGAGTAGTGAGTAGTTCAGACTTGTGGTTTGGTGTAACAAACCTGCAAGGAAACAAAACTTACACTGAGACATGAACATTACACTTGTACGAACCTGTTGGCCCAAAATTTTGAGAAATCTTACACGGAGTTCTCCTTCTGTGTAAGTGGAGTTTTGTCTCGCTGCAGGGGTGTTGTAACAATAGCTTTTTGGCTGCACACTGGCGTCGACGTGAGGGACGGGTTCTCCAGGTCGTGACTGTCCTGCTTAGTCCACATGTTAAGGAACTAAGACAAAAGAGATCGGTCAGGATACAATTTCTCTAACTCTTAAAGTCCAAAATAATATCTTGGGAGACTCCTGGTTGAAGTGGACAAAATGTTGTCATTTGAATGTCACTTCATGTGGCATTGCCTGTGATTTCTTGAATGATCTTAAGTAAATTCATTTTAAAATGAATCAAAGTGACAATCAGGCGTAACTAAAAAATTCCCTCAATTTGAGAATTTCTTTACACAGTTGTAGCCCCACAAGCATGGCCACTATTTAGGACCCTAAGTACACACCTGAGATGGAGAGAATGATAGGGTTTTCACTGGGGTGCTTTTGGGGGTCATGGAGCTGTTGGCATCGGGCGACAAATTGATGCGTCTGCGTCGGGTTAGTATGGAGGGTGGTGTGACCCCACCGGGGGAAATGGGGATCAGCTCTCCTTTACTGCTTTTGCTCAGCTCCTGCAAGGCACTGCCCTCCAGTCGGAACTGATGGCGCTCTGGGCTGGGACTCTCCTCAGGTAGGTCGAAGGCTGCCAAGTTGCACCAGCCTTCCAGGTCCTTGAAATATAAAATACATTTTACCCAGCAAATTGAGATCATGCCAAAGAAAGAATTCTGGGCAAATCCAGGCATTTCAAAAAAATTATTCATTAAAATAAAAGCCAATCAGAAGCAAATTTGTTTGTGACTGTTGTTGCCTGTCAGGTCCACCCCTGTTATAGAGCTGCCCTCCTGTAAGGACAAGTCACTTATTTTCCAACTTTTAGCTTATTTTCCCCCATTATGTCTCAATGTGTTTTTTTAGAGCTCAAAGTATAGGAACATGACAAACTTCATAAAATAACTTTTAGGCAGAGAGCGTCAGGCCAGTTTGTATATTTTTGTGCTAAAATGTATCCGCTTCCTAAAGGCAGGGTTATGTCTGTGTATAACTGACAGTCTTAAAATTGAGGCAGCAGGTATTTTACTACAATGTCTTGTCCGATTGTACCCTCGTGTACCCTTACCCCGTCCACCAGATCTAAGACCTCCTTTAGAGCTGGGCCAGTAGGTGACAGAAAGCCAGAGCTGTCCACCACCCAGCTGGTGCCAATCATGTCTCCCATTGTGTCCACTTCCATCTTGGGACTCAAATTGTCTGCAGAAGGCTGAAAAGGACCCCCCTCGCTGATGTCTGAAATTGACTCTTCCTGCAGCTGTAAAAGAGATTAAGCGATACTTTGGAGTCTAGTTTACAACCAGCTTATAGGGTGAAGTGATATTCACTTACTGATGAATTTGGGTGCTGGTCAGGGTCATTGTCAGTTCCTTCCTGGGAGCAGCTGGGCATCTGCGTAATCACCAAACACAGTTTTAAACAGCATTGTAATGGTTGAATACTGGATTTTACACCTGTAGCATGAATGTTTTGTTGCACCACAATGTTCTTAGGAGTGGGTGTAATTTATGATACAATTGCTATTCTTTGGTTAGTATTGTTAATATTTCAAAATATAAAAATGTACAGTGTAATGCGTAAAAATGCATCACGATATTGAGACATAAAATGTATCTATAGTTGTTATAGGTGTTAAAGAGGCAATCCACCTGAACATCTTTCACACGAGCCAGTAGTTCTTTAAGCTCTTTGGGAGTGAACTCCTCCCTGGTGTAGAAGCCCATCTCCAACTTGCGTTTAATGGTTGAGTTCCAGTGGTTTTTCACTGCATTGTCCGTCCTGGGAATAAATATGATCACATGGGGATTATATCTATATGCCCACAGAGGTGGACATTTAAAAACTCAACCTGGGGGGTTGCAGTAGGTTCACCTTCCAGGGAGCAGCTTTGCGATTTCGGCCCAGCGGTTTCCCAGCAGGCAGTGGGCCTTGTAGATTATCAGGTCCTCCTCAGTCATCCACGATGACTTCTTCACGTCTGGATTCAGATGGTTGTGCCAGCGCTCTCTGCACTGCTTTCCCAGCCTGCCCTTCAGATGCTTGGCTACTGTCGCCCACTGCTTGTTGCCATAGCGGTTTACAAGCTCTATCAGCTGAGGAACAATAGGGAAATTGATAAGCAACTGGATTGCATCTTCTGACCATAAACACCTAGGTTAAACGGCCATCATTCATCATTCAAAAGTAAATTAGTGTGGATCTGAAAAAAAAAATCTTAAGCAGCAAGCAGGGTCTTTGTCTGGCCAATGAGACTCTTATAACTGCACTTTGCAGGTCAAGCAAAATCATTAACATCAATTTTATAGAAATAACTCAAGGTCTTATAGTTTATCATTTTTTTGTGACAGAGTGGAAAAAACATTTAAATATCCTTTACCAAGGACATGCTCAGATAATTTTAGTAGAATTGGGGGCCTCCAGCCTCACGTGACCCTGTCAGCAAGATATGGGGGGGAAGTCACAAAACGATGTTCTATATTCTTTCTGCCTTACTCTTATTTCTTGTTGTCTGTACATCATTTTGATGGAAAATTCTTTGTAAATACATGTGTTAATATTATTTTTATTTGATATTTGGGTTCTGTCGAAGGAGATACAAGTTTCAAGATGCAGATGTTTTCATGGAAATCGTCATGTTTTCCTCTTCACGGTTCATTTCCTGAAAGGGGTATTGTCTTGTGTCAACACTTAATTGTTAACGGTCAAAGCTACCTTCTCATCTTCTTCTTTGGTCCAAGGGCCTTTTACGAGCTCTGGATCTAGGACCTTAAGCCAGCGGTGCTGACACTGGTGTTCTGTGTGATTCTGAGCAAAACGAAAAAGAAAAGAGCAGAGAATAAAGAGAGAGAATAAAAAATGGGGAAAAAATTTGTAAAAGAGCATGAAACTCACCGGTATATGGCCAGCGATGCATTTCCAATCATTTTGTCCCAGTTTTTGAACCAATGATTTGAGCTTGTCATCCTGGAAACAAAAAACAGTTGTGTTCAGTCTCCCGGAGAGCCTGCATAAACTTCTCTTTTCTTCTGCATTGATACCACTCTTTGTTTTTAATCCCACATGCAGATTTCACCCCAAAGCACCAACGACTATCACAGAGCAGCCAATCCATTGTGGCGCCTGGGCCAACTCCTAAAATGTAAAAATAATTTAAAATCAGGGAGAAGTCGCCTAAAAATAGCAAATTAAAAAAATTGATTGGATTTGTGAAAAGGCCAATAATCAAATCTGTGATACCTGTGAGACTTCATTGTAAACGTTGCCTTCATTGTAAAACTTTGTCTTTGACTTATACAGGGGAAAACTACTGAGGACGTTCAAAAAGAAGATTTCCGGACAATCACCTCCTCCTGTGTCCACTTCACCTTCACTTTTCCACCGTCTTTCTGCTCCGCCACGTCGGAGTCGGTGTCCTGATGCATGGCCTCCTCTCCATCCTCCCTGAGACATACACGAACACAGAGAGCTGTTATCTCCAGCTGACACAGATCGAGCTGAACTGTGAATCACATTGTGACAAGAAAAACACGATTATCGGGTTTTGAGCTCTCTTTTCTAAGAAGGTTAGCGTCAGTGGCCACTTCACTTCAACTCCCGCCTTAAAGAGCAACGCTCGTCGGATCGGTCGATCAGTTGCTCCGTTAATGAGAAACTATCCGGCAAGTCCGTTGAGGTTAACTGAAGCACTGTCCTGTCAGTCCTGCTGGTCCGGAAAAGGGCCCTAGAGAACGTGGGGTTCTATACGTGAACGGGGGCTGTTACCGTCATTCTACCGTTTGGCTCAACTGTACCGATAAACGGGAATAATTGATTCCGCTGTGTGTCAAATAGTAGCGTTTAGCATGTAGCTAAACCAGTTATTAAAAAGATAAAAATCTTACCCGCGCGGCCACCGGGACATTTCCCTCCGCTGTTGTTTACGCTCGCTGATTCGGACCGTCTTCCGTGCACGTCATGGGAGAAAAACATTCGCCGTTATTTTGTTGTAATAAATGTGTTTGCTGCCGTTAAAAGGCGGGGAGAGGTGCTGTTGGCGGCTCGTCGCCGTTTTGCAGAACGTTAAAAAATGTGATCCTGAACCAGCTGCAGTGGCGCGCCCGCTTCTCCGCGCTCTTCAGTTTCTATCTCGCGCCCTTGCTCGGCGTTGAGAATAGGTAGTGACGTAGCTGCGCATAATACCTGCGCAGTTGAGCGCTAAAAACTTCCGGTTGACCCTTCAAAATACCTTTTGATGCTGTCTGTTTCCCAAAGTTGGTTTCAGAATCCGGAAGACGTCTCTAAGTGAAATTACGGGAATAAACACACTAAGGAAACGGAGCATAAAGTAAAATATCCTAAAAGCTTAAAAGACGCAAAATAGAACCTAAACTCCATCAAGACAAAACTTAGAAATGATCATGAAATATCCAACTACTCAAAAAGAAGACCATTAAAATCGGAGAAAAATAATATGATCGGGCGAAACGGTTTCCCGAGTGTTTAGCTTCAAAATGTCAGAAAAGATTGTTTCATTTTTTTTCTTGTATCTCGTGTGCAGCGGTCATATCAAAACATCAAATTAATAGCTTTTACACCTAAAGTGTCAAGTATCTCAGGATTCAACAAACACCGTAAAAGTACGTCTAACGACAGTCTCATCTGAATTCATCTGGTGATTGTTTTCTTCATAAATTATTAATTTGTTTGGATCATAGAATCTCAAAAATGGAAATGGCACTTGGTTGCAAAATCCAGAACAACTTTTTTTTGCATTGCCCATACCAGCGACAAGATTAGATTACTGACACCAGAAAACATCCACATTTAAAAGATACTTAAAAGTTATCCTTAGTTATTTAAAGTGAAACATCAGCTATCAAAATAGTAAATGATTAATGTAATAATTGGACTTTGGAATTCAGAATGAGATATAAATGTCACATCAATATCTCGGGACAAAAATGGGACACAAATATGAATTTCAAAATGAAACTGATTTGTGATTCATTTGTGGTCACTGATCCACCCCCTGATCACATGCTCTGCATCAAGCTGGCCAATTAGCAAGAATCAGGTGTTTAAAACCCACCTGAGTTCAGTTGAGCTTCACTGGTGTGTGAGAATAATGGAGAGATCGTGTGTCATTAAAGGTGAGAAACGTATTTGCTTTGATGAGTTATTAGTGTTGAGTTTATAATTGAATTATCTAAAGCTATGTGGTCCACTTTACTTCCTAGATTCAAATAGCTTTGAGTATTTATCACCGTCAGAGCTCGACAAAAGGTTTTTTGGGGAGCAGAGTTTGCCATCTTCTTTGTCGCTGGAGCAACTTTCCACATCAAGAACTTCCAATGACAACATAGCTGATGGATCTGAGGCCAAGCTGTCCATCCTGGCTTGTCTTTGTGCATCTTCAGAGCCCATATCTCCATTACAGGTGTCTTCGCTAACTGGTGTCAATGTCCCAGAGAATGATCATTTCAACCTGGCTTTGCCATTACAGAGCAAGTCCTCTACTCCCTACATCCAACTCCAAAAGCAGATGCGAGCTGCTAGTTCGGACCACTCCTACAGTGAACTCCCTGCTGCTCAGATATCATGGGACGTATCTCTAATTAAATCAGACAGCAACAGCCCCAGACTCTGCATGGACTCAAGCAATCTGGCTTCTGTGTGGAGTCCGAAACCCCCATCTGCTAAACACACTCGGCCTGAAAATTCCCCCTGATTCCTCACCATGGACAAGTCTTTAGTGGTTGAAGTGGGTTTTATGGCAATAGTGTAATACTTTTTAATTCACCACATTTGATTTGTGTTCTGGCAGAATCTCCTTTTTTCACTTGTCTCTATGCCAAGTGAGGATTCCTCAAGAGCTTATCTTAAATAAAATGTATGAAAGCAACAATTTAAATAAAAGTTACTTTGTAAAAATGAGTAAGTCTTATCTACAATACAGGTACAGAAAATAACCATCTGATCATTAAGGTGAAAGCCTTAAGTTCAAATATTGACCAGGTTGGGGGAAAACGTATGCACTCTGTATGTAATGGCAAATGGACCAGGGTGGATGGACATGGCGCATGTGTGTAACTTTCGCCTCGACACATCACTGTGACTAAGCTACACATCATTGTGACTAAGGTCTATGTAAATTTTCAATTAATATTATGGGCCATTATGAAAATAGAATATAAACTTTGAATTTGTCTAGCCACCCATTTTAATGAAAAAATGTCCATAAGCAAAACCTGCATGTTTTCTAAAGTGAAAATACAGAGTGCCAGCTTAATGATAAAATGTTCCATTCAACTGCCACTTTATCAATCACTCAAACATAACACTTTTTCTAAATATAGAGCATTTTTATTATCACAAAGTGTGTTCTTTTACCCCCTTTCTCAGGTTAAAAAATCCTCTGCCAGAGGTAGCTGTACAAATGACCCCCCTTCCCCCTTGAAAGAAACACAACTGCTGTAGAAACTAAGCATTTCATTATGTCAGGCAAAGTATATCCTTGGTAGGGCTGCAAAACCCCAGTATTTGTGTGTTTGCAAGTTAAACATTTGTGTGCATTATTTTCATGAAAGAATAAATAGTGTACTTTTATAAACAGTAAAACATTCTTTAAAATTTCCTTCTGTATTGGCAGATGAGTGAAAATTAATTTTGGACCCTGAATAAAGATCACACTGCAATGGGATAGGTCATTGGTTGAGCAGTGCATCCATTCACAATGGCATGTAAGGGGCTTCTCTGTTGATCTCATGTTCCTGCAAGAGAATTAATTTTTTGATGACAATTCTCATGCCTAAAAAAAAGTATTGAGTATTGAGTGCTCTCACCTGATTTAGCTTTTTGAATTCTACAACCTGGAAGAAAACATGTTCCAAAATGTGCTTTGCATCTCTCTGATCCTTATCCAATTTGGGTGTTATCCCCAGAATCTCCCCACATTTTCGCACATAGAATTCCAGATCATCATCTGTACCTGCAAGCAGAACCAATTAAGAGATTAAATAATTGTAATACATAAACCTAAGACAGTTGAGTTTTGAACTTACATTTATTGGTGAGTTGTGCTAGACGCACTTTCTCTGAAGAGAATGTTTCATCTAGGTCAAACAGGTCCAACATTGGTGGAGGCAAATCACTCAAAGCAGGTGGAAACACCTAACAGACGAAAATGTTTGTTTGCTTCACTGTTCACCTCAAAATTACTCAAGAAACAAGTTGTGTAAGATCAATCCTTTTTCCTTCAATTTTCTAAAATCCAGAGCCTAATCATTGTAAAAAAATCAATGTACCATCAATATCTACATTTATTGGGTTGTGCTTGTAAAATTATTGGCAAAAAAATAAGATTTCTTACATTTCTAATTATTGAAGAGATAGTTAAAGGTAGGAGAAGTGATGTCTTAACACTGTGTTATGGAATGTGTTATTGAATTTAAATACAAAAATGGAATTTAAAGACACGTGTCATATGTTAGTTAGCAGAAGAGCATCTCACAGCAGGCTGAAGCTGAGGCAGAGGGGTCTCAAACTGTGGCGTTATCAGCTGCAGTGGCTCGCCCTTGACGTTCAGCTGCTTGTAAGCACTGAAGAAAACGTGTAATTGTTTAACCTTGAGGACAAACAACAGGTTCCTGAATGTATATCACATTCTCACCTAATGACTTGGGGTAAGGTATCAGTCGACATACTGAACAAAGAGAAATCAGAGAGGGAGGTGAAATCCCTTGGGTTTTCATCACCTTCTTGCAAACACACTCTTAGTTGTTCTGACAAACAACCGGAGTCTGGCAACATGGTGTAATCTGTGATCTAGATGACAAAGGGGACAAATTGGTTGTACGCCAACTTAATAAACAATTATGCCTTTTTCACAGCGAGTGGTTATCCTCACCTCTGGGTCTTCTGCATCAATCTGGTTTAGCTGAATATTATCAGTCATGAGCCACTGAAGCACAACATCCTATAATGGAAATAATGAAAGACAAAAATGAGCACAAATATTCATTGGAGAGCACAATGTACTTTTTACACATCTTGCTGGGCGATTACTTACCATTATTTTACTGTTCTCCTCTTTGTCTATGTACTGGTCATTGAACATGTGGCAGGAGCCCAGAACCACCAATTTGCCCGCCTCCTAAGGATACACATCACAGATTTTTAAGCATTACATTAGAAGGACGCATACTCAACTAGTACATGTCCTGGGACCAAGTGAAAGTGTGATATGAGTTCTGACCTTTCCTTTATAGAAGGCCAGGACAGGCCTGTTGAGGGGGAAGCACACTGAGCCAGTGGAAAGAACAGCCACAGCTGGCTTCATCACACTCAGTGTGGCCCCATATGGGTACACAAATGTGAGAGCTCTACATAAATAAGGTGCAGAAGTCGAAAAGCTGATTAAGTTTACAGTGCTATGATATGAAGTCAAGAATATATAGCTTTTTATACAGAAAATAAACCTGGAAAACAACAAAAATCCTCTGGTGGCTCCAGTATACAAGCTAATATTATCCTTTTTAGACATATATCCGCATAAACAATGGACAAAATTATCATTTTGAACATCAATATTTTAACAGTAAAAGATGATTACCGTACTCTGTTTATCTATATTTGCAGGGGGCACCTGTTGTAAAACAACATTATTTCAATGTTTGGATTTACATGGATGTAGGTTAGGAACTTAATGTCAGACCATCTACAGTAACCATGTTTTACTGAATGAAGTTCTTTTTCATTAGTATTTATATTTTTCAAAAGCTACATATACCAAATTTCCAAACAATAGTACCACACAGGATATTTTTACATGTTGTGATGTTTATATTTTGGAGCTTTTATGACTAACTCAAGATACTATTAATCTGAATTAGATTTCAAACAAAAATGTTTATCCAGCTTATTCTAACATCAAAGTGTTTCAGAAGCTTCTTTCAGAAGTTAATTTGTTAATCAGCATCTTAGTAACATTAAACTGATCTTAAATTTACATTTAAATTGAGCTACTGTTTACTCTATTCAAAGATATCATGTTGGAATTACTTATTTTATGCTGTTTGCACCTTAATTTGTTAATCCTATTTATCACCTTCGAATATATTGTATCAACTGTATCTACAAACAATAGTAAGAGTAAATTACATAACATACTGACACTGAAATACTAATAAAGTTTCCTTTACACAGATAATAGGACCAATGACAGTGTAGCAACTTTCATCTTGAGCATGTTAGATGTCTTGCACCAAGGTACCTACTGTGCATCGTTTCCAACATTTTCATCTTCAGTTATTCCTGTGATCACTTTGCCCGCAGCACGACTGATCTCTCTAAGCAAGAAGAAGCAGAAAATATCAACTTTGATCAATTGATTGATTTGTTATCTGTTATGATATCGATAAATAAATTTGAACAAATTATATTTGGAAATATTGCAAACCTGTTTAAAACACCATTAGAAACAAGTGCCTCCTTTGGATGGAAGTACTTGTAATACATATTCCTTACAACTGCATCTGTAATATCAATGGAGAGAGAGGAGTAACATAATTCAACAAAAAAGTATAGGTAATTAGTGAAATTCAATATTAATTTCGTATGCACCATTGTTAACCATGATTCCATATTCTTCCAGAAGAAAGTTGATGTTTGTGTAATATTTTACTTCTCCTCCTTCACCAAGCATTACAAGGACATTTCCTCCACCATCCAGGTAGTGTTTTAGAGCTTCCAGCTAAGATTGAGAGGGAAAATAAGAAAAAAAAACTTGTATTCATTGTCAACAATTAGTTTAATGTTAGCATTGGTAGCATAAATATAAGTTATTAAGCGAATTACTCATATGATGAGACATAATGCTCAATGTGTTGATATATCACCTCTGCCAATGTGAACTTCTCCCTTGGGCCTGCTGTTATCCACAACTTGATACCCTTCAGCTTTTCCAAAGTCAGTTCTTCTTTCATACTGGAAGAAAACGTTTTTTTTTTACATTTTATTTACTGCAGATTGCCTTAATAAAACTGTTCAGTGCGTCCAGAGAAAACAGCTTAGGTTACCTCTGAATTCTCCACTGCGATCTCAAGCGCTTCTGCATGGATTTGTATCCAGTATTTGTGGTGAACAGCTCTCTTTTCGAGGCACTGAACGCCACAGTATTGTGCTGTTCCTTCTCCATTTTTTTAAATTCTATATTGGCTAAGTTCTCAAAAAAGTTGGTTCTTATATTTATCTATTCACTTGGAAATGGAACTAACTCAATTTCATGACATAATAACTAGGTTCCGTCGCCTTGTACCAAGTTACAAAATAGTAGGTTTTAAGCATTTATCGGTAAGCGCGAGGTGATTGTTAGCAAACATCGGTAAAGAACTACATAAACGTTAGCTCACGTCACTGTTGGCTGCATAGCTAAAGTCACGTTAGTTCAATTCATGCGTTCAGTACTTCCTAACTGTCCGAAAAACGGCAAGTACTTATATCCGAAATAATATCCAACTATGAGGGGTAGTTGTACCGAACATTGACAAATTAGCGGAGTCAAGATGCCCGATTTTCCAAGATGCTAGCAGTGATGCATTGTGGGAGAGAATGGTAACCAATGACGCTCAACGCATAGCAACGTCCAACAAACATCTGCCCAACACCTCAGCACCGGACAGGTGTTTGAAGGCGTGCAATGGTCAGGCATTTTGCTGAAATGCAGCTGATATTTTTGATGAAGCTTAGCGCAATGCAAGTAACACATCAAGTAATATGTAGAAATATCATGGAAAGAAAATTGGATGAGTTAAAAAATGATCAAGGATACCTCTCCGACTGGCAATAGATCACACAGAGCCGTCACTTTCTGTGTGGTGATGAGTTTTCTTGTTCCAATGAGGATTCATGGTGGTGATAATAATAATATTAGTACACTTTATTGAAGACGTCTTACTCAACACTCAAGGACACTGTCCAGGCCAAATACGATACAGATTTAAGAGACACAGTGAAAAGAAATTGAATATTCCGTTAAACATCCCCGGGTCGGGAAATTTCAATAAAAAAAAAAAAACAAGAGTGACAAAGCAATAAAAAAACGGTTTAGGTTATTTACGATCTTCAGGTTTTGTTTATCTTTATCATTGCCTTGCTTTCAAACTCATCCTTCTAGCCAATAGGTGCATGAAAAGACTGGCATTGCCAGTGCTGGTAAAATCAACAAGTGTTATGCTTGTTATAAATGTGTTTCCAGTATGACATCATTTATTTTTACCCATCGCCCTTTCTTTTTATCACGCACAAGCTTAAAGAAATGACAGTGAGAGGTTTCTGATTGCCTATTTATTGACAAAAGAAGGCATGTATGCTTCCAGTGGTATGTATTGTGTGGAGATACTGGTTTCATGTTCAACCATCTTATATTATAAACTCTTTGTCAAATAAAACATATATAATTAGAATAAAAAAATAAAATAAATAAAAACAAAAGAAAATCAGTAAAACCGGAAGTGCTTATAGTTTGCTTGGACCTGAAACAGGCTTCACTCTTAAGACGCCCTCCTGGGAACATGAGACTGCCAGAACTCCATCTCTTCTCCATAACCGGCCCTGTACCAGGCCTCTGCTGCCTCCTGGAGACACAATATGAACAACATAGTTGGCTGGAGCAATGATGCGTTTACAGTGTCAAATAAAATATAGTTTTCCATTGCTACTCATACAGTATGAGGCTTGACACATTTTAAGTGCTACAGTGTTAATGTTTCTGTTATTGGTGATAAATGTGACAATAATATACAGGTACATTGTGTTTTTCTTTAATCAAAATCAAGTGAACAGCCACAGGATGAAACAAAACATTAGCAAATGATAATATAGTGAGCTTTCATGGCATCCATTGTCATTCTGGATTATATTATTGATTTATAAACTTTCCTTTTTTAATTTGTTCTCCAAGACTTACAAACTCACGGTTTAATGTTATCCTTATCAAATTAATATCCAAAACAGTATTCAGGATGGGTAGACAAGTGACCCTCAATTTATGTAGGCTTTTTAGTATACTATATACATTCCATCATGTATAGTGCATCAGACTGCTTTACTGCTAGCTTTATGTAGAAAAAAAAGCATTTGATCCAATGGAGAGGGACTACACCATTTATATTCTGCCAAAAGTCCGTTTTTATCCAGAGTTTATTTCAAAATTAAAACTCCACTGCTGTTCACTCATGGCTTGTGTTTGGACAAAACCATTTCATGGTATTTATTATCTACTTTGGGAGAGAGCCAGAGAGGGATAGAGCCCCTAAACTGTTCACTTTTGTCTTCCAAACTGTTTATAATTACATATGCAATCAGCCAACAAGTTTGGGGAGATCGACTGACAATTCAAGAATTGTGAAGCACCACTATATCCATGTTCGCAAGCTTTATACGTCAAAATGTATTGGCTGCTCTACAATGTCCATAACAATTTATGAGTTTGGTTATATGACAAGATACACACTGAACATACAAGAGAGCATCCTGCCCGCTTTTAACACTCGACTTAGGGGTCTCTTACAATTCTTACATTCTTTTTCCGTTTATGGAAAAATGGACCATTTGACCCACTTGGGTGTCATTGTTAAGAAATGTATTTTGATTCATACTCTTGATTGACCTCAGGTGGGCTGAACAGGGATGTCCAAAGGGCCCCATGTGGCCCCCGGGCCGTAAAATTCCCAGGTTTGCAAGAACCGAGCACAGCCGAAACCGAAATACCTAATCTAATGCTTCAAAAACCACTACTGACCAGAGGGGGTGGTACATCTACTTAACAATACATTCCATTCATAGTAACTAAAAAAACTGTCATATTTAATGAAGAGAGACTTATTTCTCATATTTTAATCTAATTGACTTTCAGCTTAGGTCTGGGTTGTATAATTAGTTGTGCTGCAACTTAAAATAAAAAAATTACTTAATGCGGGAGTAGATGGAAAGTGAAAGATAAGCCCACCTGCCCAAGGACTCTCGCACTCATAAAGCATCCATTCATCAGTTCGGAATGTGGTATGGAACCACATGGCGTGGTCCAGGGATGCTGAGAAATGGGCCCTGTAGTCAGGGTAAGGCAGTAGTGCAGTGCCAAGAAATGCATAGTCTGACACATATGCAGCCACACAGCAATGCAATTTCATGTCTCCTTCACCTGGAATGCAAATACCATAAATCAACACATCTGGGTTGTTTATACACTGTACATCCAATATTTGATCTTGTTCTGCCTATTCCATTATACTGCATTAGCATGATAAATCTGTTGTATATCCACCTGTAGCACTGATTCAATACACCATAGAAACTGAGCAGAGGAATTAGATGAAATAAATCAAGGCTGAGAAATGTTAGACATTTAATCTCGGGTCTACCATCGCGCAGCCTAAAGCCTCTGCCTGGAGAGAGCAGTGCAATTATTTCCGTGAATTTTACCAATATGTCCTCGTGCTCGCACCCAGAACAGTTTCTTTGGCTCAGTTGCAGTCAGCTTGTATGGGTTTGGTGGGTTGACTGGCTTTATCTCAATGGGGACCTCATTTGCCATCAGTTTGATGAGGCCTCGTCTAGCTGTTTCTGCAAGGTCAGGTTTACTGTAAAATAAGAAAAGGGAATGCAAAGTTGCTGATGGACTCATTCTTACTGGTTTGCACTAGCATATCACAAAACAAACTCTGAAAGCTGAAACATGTCCCTACTGTGAACATTTTACATGTGAAACTTAAGAGGGTTTGATTGATATGGAATATACAAAAATATTGGTATATTTAGAAGCAATTTTATATGTAAGTACATTAAAGACTGTAAATGTCTTTCTTTGTATAATTTATACCTCAGTTTGCTTTTACATGTTTCCGTGTTTGTACCAATGTAAATACCAAAACTATATAAATCGGCTGAAGTCCTTGGCTGGTGCTGCTCTAACACTAATCAGGTAGAGTAGTTGTTGTACCTGAGGTAAAGCTGGATGAGTTCCTCTATGGTAAGGAGGTCTTCAGGTGCAGGGACCGCTGGCATGCTGAACTGGTGCTGCACGGGGCTCGGCTGCAGCGTGTGGAAGGAAGCTTGGCAGATCAGAATAGGCTGTCCATGCTGGATGGCCTTCACCGAGCGCACTGTAAAACTACGGCCATCCCTGGTGCGCTCCACCTGGTATAGAACTGGAACCTTTGGATCCCCTAAAAACAATATTTTGGATACACATGTGGGAGGCGAGCAGCTGGGCTGTCTGTCTGTGCTGCCTCTCTCTGATGCACTTAATAAAATCTTGAAAAACAATGTTTAAGGTATAGTAATTTGGCCATTGCGGTTTTAACCATTGTTTTTGCTTGTTCCTTTATTCTCACATGGGTTTCTACTACAAAGAGAATGCATCTTACCTGCTCGCACAAAGTAGCAGTGGAGAGAGTGGGCATACAAATTGTCAGTGACAGATTTGGCAGCAGCCACAAGGGCTTGACCAACGATCTGTCCTCCAAACAAACGCTGAGAGCTGGGCACCCAGTGGTGTGTTCCCCTGGGGAGACACCTGAATGTAATATGTGTAATATGCAAATATTGAGTGCAGTTTACCTGCAATGGTGTATTGATAATTTGTTATTGGTTATTTACAGTTGAAACCTTGGGATTAAAAATTTCGTTAACTTCATCAAGATGAATCACTGTTTGACAAAAAAGTATGGTTATTTGCTGATTTAATCATTTATTGGCTTAATGAGCATACATCCAGTTGACAGTTACTTATCTGAAACGAGGTTAAAGTTGAATTGGAAAAAAACAAAATTGGAATTTTTGCTATACAGTGAAGCAGTACTATTATGTCCAAAGTGGAGTTCTTTTAGAAGTGATAAAGGAACAGATGTGTGGCCGAAAAACATAGAGAACCTGTAAAGGTCCACATCCAGCGGCTCCAGGCTCAGCACGCTGGTTACCAGGACACTCCGAAGGTCCTCTCGATACTGAGCTCCAGGTCTCCCCGAACTTTCCATCTCAGGCTCTGTTTTTGACGGGTTGTCGTGTTTGATCGCTGTAGAACCACGTCTTCCGCCTTCGCCCTCTGCCATGTTGTTATACCCGCTTTTCTTCTCCGACTTTTTTTTGGTTGTTAAGGATGGCTGCCAATGAAAAGACGCACTAGCGCCCCCCACTGGCGTAACGGTGACAGAGCAAGTTTAACACCACCAGTAGATCTTTGGCCCTTAAGGTTTAAATAAATAAATTAATTTAAATAAATACACTTCATCTTCATCTTCACTACATCTCGAGAGAAAGTTCCAGTGTGTTGAATGACACATGCGAGGGGTAGTTTTCTAGAAAGATTTGGTCACATACTTTCCTGGGTTTAGTTGGGTTACTGTTAAAATCATATTTTTAGAATTAAGCAGAAACTGTCATTTTAATTTTGATCATTTCAGATAGATTGAGTTGTGTGTCAAACTATTGAAATCATCACAGCAGTAAAAAAAAAATATATATCCATCCACTATCTACTGTTAATCCTACATTTAGGGTTGCAGGGGGTTCCCGCCCATCCCAGCTGGCATCGGACGAGTGTCAGGGTGTACCCTGGACTGGTGGCCAGCCAATCATAGGGCCACATATAGAGACAAACTATAATTCCCTCCCTCAATCATATGCCGAGGCAATTTACGGTCTCCAGTGAACATACTGCATGTTTTGGACTGTGGGAAGAATCCAGAAAACCCAAAGGAAACTCATTCAGACAAGGGGAGAACATATCAACTTCACACAGAATGACCTGGTGTCACAATCGAACTTGGACCCTTATTTTTGTGAGGTGAAGTAACTACTGCACCATTGTGCTCCTGATCTTTCAATTTGTAATTGGAAAAAAAAAATTACTTGTTCTGTATTGCCCTGTATAATTTTTTGTGTCTGTCACCCATGATGTAGTAGTGAGTAAAATATCATATACAATGAAGTACTATTAGCACACAGTAAGCCTATTTCATGTCCAAGGTATGAAATGAAGTCATTCAGGATGTCACAGAAATACTCCTGTTCTATCAATGAAATTATATTATTGATTGATTTTTGCTTTCGTAATGAATTCATATGTTTTTACTCAGTAAAGGTCAGTGAGAACATCTTTATGCAGAGTGAAATGAAATCGGGCTTGCCTTCAAGGACAGTAGGACATTTTAATCTTAACCAAAAAGGCACACATATGCCTAAAAACAGCTTGTTCCCGGAGGCTTGAGCTGTACCTTTGATGAACAGCAAAGATGACTGCCCGAGAATGTGGAACACCTGAGCTTCAGTGCTCCTCTAATGAACAAACGAATGCCATTATAACTATTGGTTGATGCAAGCTGTGACTGTATAATCTTACAATTTTTTTTCAATTGCACACTCTAAAATCCAGTACAAAAAAAAATCAAAAAAGGAGTAAATCTTGTTCATATTACATGGAGAGATGGTATCTAGACACACAAGTGACCTTTGTGACAATTCAAGCTGCAGAAAGAGATGGAAGCAGTTTGCATAATGTATTTAGTGATCTTGACCTGTACTGTGACAAATGCCCAGAAATGCTTCTGTCATCAATACCAGCAATACCAGTGCAACCAAATTAAATATGTTGGCTATAATTCAAACAGACTGCATTAAAATGTCAATACATGAAACTGAACCAAGACATTCAGTTCCTCTGTTCAATGTTAAAAGGTGAAGATTCAGCTGGATGAAGCTGCTAATGTTGTTGTCTTTTTAAATGACTTAAGACCATCATTTATGTATAAATCTTTTCAGTTTTTCATCACTGTGGGAAATGTTTTGAATTCATGTGAAATTCAGACAAGATAAAAGACCAGTGAGTCTGATTTTTCCCTGAGGAAACTTTTCAATGCATAATTCTGACAAAATACTTGGCTGTCAAGTATCACATCTCCAGCGTCTAGTTAAAAAACAAGTTAAGCTTAATTTTCTGTCAAATTAATGTAAATTTATTCATGGATTATGAACTGTTTTTAAAAACTCCTGTGTTTTTCTAACTGTATTTTGCGTATGCGATATTGTTCTACTATCTTTTATCATAAAACCTAATGTTCTTTTTTTCGTTTTTTATTGCTCAAAACCCAATTCTTGGACATATTAAAACTTTACATTATACATTCTTCATTCTTTCAGCCAACAAAGTGCATTTAATCATATTTCCACTACAAGATTTATTGATTTCAGCTTTCGTATATCTATACAATTTATACAAATAATACTACCAAGCCACCACCAATACTGCTACTATTACCGCTACTATAATTATACTAATAATAATAATCAATGCATTCATACCATTTACCCCAATTTCCCCCTTTTTATTTTGTGATTTTAGAAAATAGTGAAAAATGTTTCACTAATTGAATTTTTTAATCTTTGTTTTGTAACTCCTTCATCAAAGAAATTAAGAGATAATGATGTAGATAGGTTTTTGAAGGATTTTGAGTATTTTCAATGAGGTTTTGCAAAACAAAGCATACAATAATGCACATCCCTCAAAAAGTAGAGCCTGAGCAAATGGGATGGTTCTTTGGATGGATGGATCTATTCTTAAATACATTGAAAAAAGATTATTTTCGTGATATATAAGCATATATTGCATAGTTGCTCTAGATTTAGTCGTACATTTGCTCCAAAGACTATTTGTGTATTAGTTACTCTAAAGCAGGTTTACGAGCAGCACTTGAAGGCGGCATGATGCTACGCGCGTAATGAATATCCCCAGTACCGCTCCTTATCTGGGACCGAGCGCTGCTGCAACATCATTCCGGCCACAGTAACTCTGCTCCCCTCTACTTGATGCAGATGACCTTGGCGGGTGGAGATCGTTCCGTTCAGCGTCACATCGAGCTTCTCTTTCCACCATGGCTGCTTCGGACGGGCTGGACGATGACTGCGTGCTGCAGCGAGGAAGATCTCAGAGTGACCCAAGCAGCATCACCGAGGTCCGCCTGGGTGAAACGTACAGAGCGGGTAAGAGGAGTGGACACACACACATGTTGTACGTCTGCCGAGTGGGGCTTGAAACGACGTTGAGGTTCACCTGCACCCCGGGTTCCGCTGGATCCGTACAAACGATGTGGGTCGTCGTGGATGTGCGTCATTTTGCACGATTGCGCTGCCGAGTACGGGGTCCCTAACACGATCCACGGATTATGTATTTCACAATGACATCACGATTCACGAGTAGGTGTTGTCCGCTGGAGTCTCCTGTCGAGAGACGGCATTTCCCCCCCGTGTTACCTTCACATGATCTCCGTTAAATCACCCGCTGATCTGTAGTTCTCGTTGCAATTACACATGGTTCCATGTCATTGTGGTTGGGACCTGCTAAAATGTCACTTGCCCATCCCATCCCATCAGTCAATGACTGCACCTAGAATGGCTGTTTTATTACACACGATGCCATCCATGCAAATAAAAACCTACTTTAACCGAAATCTTTCAATGCATCAATGTAATCCAGTCTCTGCAGCATGAGAAGTGTAAAACTTGCCATCAGTCATGGCCTGCGCTACTGTCTGTCGAGTGTTAGCTGATGAGAGTGCTTGTTGTGTATTTGGCTGTTTCCATGGTGATTCCAATGGCAGAAGGCAATACTCACCTCTCCAACGGCGAACCGACATGGTGTTTGTGCACCACTTGGTTCGTATACACTGTGTGATTTACAACAGCAAGCCTTTCAAAGTGAAATGCCACTCGGACTGTGAATTGTGTTTATTTGTGAGATGGGATCCACTGGAACTGCCTGGATTCACTGCGCAGGCCCTTACCACTGCTCCTTATCGACCAAGCAGCAACATTTAATGTGCTGTATTGAATAGTGGGGCTGTATGAAAATATGATAAATCATTCAGTTGAGCTTGCAGGCTCCAGACTTTGAGGTCGTCATATATCATAACTTTCTTGTTACTGGATGCACATCTGTACATTCAGACTAACTCCAAGCATGCTTATCCTTAGACATGAGTTCTCCAGACATCCACCGATTAATCCTTGATAGTGAATAAAAATACACACCAAAAAAAACAGCAAAGGTTTGTAAGAAATGACCAGAAATCCCTCAACAACTTCACAAAATTCTAAAAAAAAATTGACACATTAAATAGACTCAAGATAAGCCAGAAGGAACCTGACAAGAGATTCATTTCAAGATATTTGAAAGAGTGTCACGGTCCAAAAACATGCAGTGGGTAATTCAAGACACTGAGACATGTGAACGAAGGAGTGAATGGATTTACGTCTATCTATGGTCACCTGATTGATTGGTGACTGGTCAAGGGTGAACCTCGCTTCTTGCCCAAGGATTTGCTACACCCCTACCTCAACCCTGAATTCTACACATGCAATATTCGTAGAATATATTTTATTTTCCTATTTTGCATTGTTATGATGATAAAACATTTATCAAGATACTCCTCCAGCTCTTTCCTTCCTCTGATCTGAATACAGTTGATAATAAGTTGCAGTGGTTGTTGTGGTCATACAGCTGATATACAGTTTGTGGCTGTCCTGTGCTGGGAGAATGTTCCTGTGATATACTTGTCATTTTAAACACCTAGTTAAAATTCTCTCTGGTCCTTCTAAGATGCAAGAGCAACTTCACCCCCAACTTTTTTTTTCCTGTGTAGCATCAGGCAACCTGTCCTCTCCAGGCCTTCCATCCTTTTCATCCCCTCAAGTCCCCCTTAACACTTTTGACTACTGGCACAAGTAATGCGGTGCTCATCTGGCACCTTTCGATGCCTAAAAGTCACAATGACCCTCAAGCACAACTTTGTAATTTTCAAAACTGTAATATCCTGACCTGCTTCAGCATTATTTAGTGTTATATTTCAAGTGCAAAAATCTAATCTAAGTTACAAAAATATGGTTTTAGTACAAAATAATCAAATTTTGCTTACTGCATTGGCAGATTATTATCAAATATTTTTGAAACAGCCTGTTTAGACTCCCTTATATCTAATGTTAAATATAACAATATTTAAAACTACAAATTAAGAATATGCTTGTCAGTTTTGTATACTGCTACCATGAATACTGATTTTAAATTAATTTCTTCAATACTAAAATGGTAGAATTTCATGCTAGAGGTTAACAAGAGTACTAAGTATGATCATTACTTTTTCTTCCCTAACTGTTGGACAAGAGAAGCAATGTCTTGGTTCAATAGACTGGATTTAATACAAATTACTTTCTATTTCATGGTCTTTGTGAGAAATCATTGCGTGTTTTCTTCGGTATGCGTGCATTTACACCCATTACAGAAAAGGCAGCTGAGATTTAAGCTGAGACTGAGCACTTATTTAAGGCTTTCAAATCAGATTCTCATGCTGCTTTTGATGCCATTTAAAGCACACAAAACTGATGGAACAAATGCAGTTTTCTCATCTCTCGCCAGCCTTGTAGTCAACGTTTCCCTTCTTCACTCTTTGCTGCGGAAAAAGCACTCTTCGTACTGTTTAGGAGCGCTGATTTTGACCCCACCCTGATCAGCTCATTAAGTTACATACGCGGTACATTGTTTCGGATGTTGAAAACAAGCAGCCTTTTTAAGACAGATATTTATCTCATGCTGTGTATTTATTTGTACAGAGGAAAACTGTATACTTCTGTATATTCTTGTCGAAAAAAGATGGTGTGAGTGCAATATCATACCTTCAGATTGAGCTTGACAGATTTTTTTGTGACGATAAAAGTCTGCTTAAGAAAAATTGATCTGTGTCTGTGTATGCAAATTGTGTGCGTACCTACCATTTCAAAAATGGATGTAATTTTCAACAAAGTATATTCTTGAAAGATATATCAGCAAAAATATAAATAGATTTGAACAAAAATAAAAATCTTATCGCTCTATTTTTGCAACCCATATTTGATATTAACTTTAGAGTCTTTAACAGTGTCTGTGCCTCCACAACTTTTCTGTTAATATCTCAGTGATTACCATCACCTTCAAAGACACTGAGATTCCCTGGTTTGAGACGTTTTGTTTTTCAGTGAGTACTTGGGTTTAATAAAATTTAAAAAGAATATTGTCAACAAAGAGCATGTCCCTTCTGCCCAGCTGAATATACTGTGAATTTCACTACATTTACACTAAAATAACGAGTGTGTGTTGTGCCCAACTGGGGGTCCTGTCATTCAATCAATGCTCCATACTTCCAGTTTTGGCATGTCCAATATCAGGTTTTTAGAAGCACTACCAGACAGGTTTTCATGGGGCTGTCAACACCGATGATGAAAAGTTACTTTTTTTGTTTTCATTGTGTGGCTTTGATATTTAGTTTTCACATTTATTTATGGGCTGCCGAGAGTCCTAATAACTGATCCAACTCTCAAACGATAATAAAGTTACAGACCTTCTACTCCACATTAAAACAGCAGCTATGGTTGCTGATATTGTGCATTCACCTTTAGTTTCTAATTGTAATTTTAATGGTTCTGTCATTTAGCCAGTGTCTTTTTGGTAGCACATTGACATGTGATGTACCTTGTTGTGACAGACTGTTCAACAGTACCGATATTACCTCTATACAAAGAATTTTAAATCCTAATCGTCTTTCTGTATTTAATGGCTCAGATAAGGCCATTTTACAAAATGGGTACTTGTGTGGTTTATACTGTTCGTACACTTACCACCACTGTTACTATATTTTTACTTAATTAAAAAGATTTTGGGCAGTAACTCAATTTTATATATTTTTTAACTCCCAAACCCAACCATAATATTTATGACTCATGTAAATTTACAAGATGGTGCTGCATAATACCAAAACTGTTTTAAACAAGCAAAACATTGGAATGGTGGAATCATTTGGGAAAGGAGCATTTATCAGTCAAAGACACGTCTCTGATGGTGAGGCTAAACATCTCATCCAAAAAACATAATAAGGCATTAAAATGCAAACAGGTACATTACAGTTTAAGAGAAGCATTTAAGCTGCAATCAAGTGGCTTAGCTTGTGTTGTGTACTTCATTGTAGTGAATCTGATTGATGCTGTCTACGGAGGAGTGTTGTGGCCTCAGCTCAGCTGGTTCACAATGTAACTTCAAACTTGCAGGAGTCTCTGCTCTTGCTGCCCTAATTTATGAGCTGGTTCTGATATTACGTGCAGCAGCTCTTACATCAAAGGGTTACCGCCCCTTCCCCCCCGCCTTATCACACCTTTCTCGTAAAGTCCTGCTATTCTATCAGCAGAGTTGGAGGGGCCTGATGAGGAGATTAGGATTCCTTTTACTTGAATCACAGTTTCTCATGTTTTATTAATGACAAGAGTGACTGGATACAACAGAAAGAATAGTAAAGCTGGAACCTGGACTCCTTCATCCATCTTCAGATCTCCTCTCCGTGTAGAGCTTTGTAGTTTGACATAATATGACACTAAAGATTTCGTTATCTGACTATCGACAGTTGCAGGTGACAGTTTCACCATCCATAAAGTAGCAAACTTAATGTCAGAGATAAACTATTTTGATGTCAAGGCTGAGGCCTTGTGAGGGATCTGGATTGTGTGTTTGCATTTTTTTAAATATGCTTTTGTAAGAACAAATGGACTTGAAAGATTACTTTCTAAATTTGATGGCTGGAGGAAAAAAATAAATCCTTGCATGGAACGAGTTTGGTGCAATAGTTGAATAGCTTGGACTGCACCTATAGACTTGAACACACCCAGTGTTAATCACAATAATTTGACTGCAGATCCAATCGTTTTGCAAATATCATTGAAAGAATTTTCAATCAGAGGTGGTTGTCGCTTGATGTTAAACGGAATTTGACAGAGTATCTGATTATCTGAGTTTGTGTAGAGTTTTTCCCATTTTGATGACATTACAGCACATGAACAGAAAGCATCAGCATAGTAATCTGTTTCTACATTAACAAGAATTGAGATGGTAGATCCAACATCAGGATCAGCTGTGAAATATTGTTTACCTGCATATTGAAATGAATGAGCAAACAAATTGACTAAGGAGGTGGTCAGAATGGGAGCAGTTAAATTCAGCGTATGAGCTCCAACTTTGAGGGGGTGGCATAGTGTGGAGAAATTACAGAAGTGGCTGCAGCAGGAGGATCATGCAGTGAAATGGAGACATTTGCATTATTTCCAGAGAATGTGCTATAATAAGCAGAGGAGAAAGGTGAAAAACAAATAATAATCAGCAGGCAAGGAGTATATGGAATATATTCTTCTAACATATAGAACATTTGTGGGTGGAAGAAGATGAGGTTGAAACGGTGCAAGGCGTATTGGTCTGTGGAGACATTGTTTTTGAGAACAACTTGACTTGAAAAATGACTTTGAAACCAAATTTAGCACTGGATTTGTGAGAAGTGAGGAGAGCTTCCCTGTCCATCACAACTGCAAAGCTGCCAGAATTCTTACCTTACCTTAGTAAATGTTTGCTCAGAATGACAATGTAACTGTCCTTTAACCTCTAGATTAATGTCCATAACCTTGCAACTCTGCCAGGCTGCTCTTGAGAATGCTGCTAAAAGCCATAGGCTGCTTACCCATCATGACAACATGTACATTGCTAAAATGTTCATCATATCATCCAAGCTGAGCCTCTAATCATAGTTTTATTCGCTCATCAGCACAGAATTCACATGAGAACAAATTGTTTGGCTAATTAGACTAATCCTGAAAATACTTACACGGAATAATATATGTGCGAATGTCAAAGGAATCTATTCAACTGTTTTTTCCCAAAGTACGATGGACCTTTTTTTATTTTAGAGAGGTGTTGAAAGAGGATCCAGCCTCATGTTATCACTTAACAATAGTAAGCAAATGTGGTATTCGGGAGGTTGTTTTATAGAGTGAATGATAATGTTCCTGTTATTGTATCATTAACCTGCTATTCTTGGTGGAGCAAAGTTTAATATAATGTATAAGCTGTGAGTTTATCTTTTTCTGTTGCCCTGATATTCATATTCCAGGGACACTCACCAAAGCAAACCACATGCATACAGCTGGGGAGATGCTGCCAGTGTTGTCAAATGCAGTGGAAAGGTGAAACAGTGGGTTAAACTGCCACAAGAGGGCTGTACATGGCAGATGCCAAAATTGTTGCAGATAGTAGGTGGGCAGTCAGTGTCACTGAGTCCAGTGCGGCAGTCACCGAGAATAGAGCCAAAGTCATGCAGGATATGGAGATAGGTCTGTAAAGGACAGCCTGAGTTATTCTATACTGTCAGGATTTTGAGTCTCAAGACATTGGATTTCATCAAGAAAGGACTCAGATTGAAATTGACTCATCATTTATGGCTAAAATCTTGCATTTGCACTTTAGACTGGTGTCTTGAAAAGACTTGACTTTAACCCTTGATTTGGTTGCCAAATTCAACACAATCGAGCAAATGGCAACTCGGCAGGATAAGGCACACCAGCACAGAGCAAAAGGCAGCGGTCATGATGACACTGAGACGGAGTCTATATTGTCGATTGCAGTAGTTAGAAGAGAACAGCGGTATGTAAAATTTGATGCTCAAAAATCATTGACTCATCCAGATGTATTCATCCGTCAATACAGAACTCACAAAGCTTGTTGTAAAACTGGTCAAGGAACCAACCCAAATCCATTCGAGCTCCCACTCCTGCTGAAATCAGCAATGGCGTCAATTAAGACCCAGTTGGACACAGGTCGAATTTTTATTTGTAATCTGCATTTGCACAGGTTACTTTATTCTTCATGCATTGAGTTGCACCACTGACACTGAGGCTGCACTCAAACATTGCTCTGTGGGGGTTTAGTATATGTTGATCGAGAGAAGGAATTGCAAGATCAAAGAGTGATCACCATGTGAATGGCCTCTGTGCTGCTTTTTATGGTTTCCTTAAGACCGATGCCCAAAGGAAGTCATGACGCTGTGCCTTTTAGCCTACATAGTTGCTTCTTTCAAATATTGGCTGCTAATTTTTTTCTGTAAATACAATTACAGATTTTATTGAGAGGACATCATTGATATTGAACAAAATAATAGGACATAGGTAAATGTTCAGAATTTTTTCATTGCTCAACTGGGGGTACTTTACCTGAGTAATGACTTGTATTGTTTTACCGATGGAGGGATTTGACTCGAACTGTTTAATGGTAAATCTGATATAGGTTTAGACAGTGGGCATTATGGTGCGCCTTCCTCTTGATTCTGCCCCTGACAGAGAAGCAGAAATGGAAAATCCTTTATGATTTCCAAACCAGGATTACATGAAATATTCCACATTACTCAATTCTGCATAACTCCATGTCCCTCTCTGGGTATTTTTTTAGAGATGATTAAATGCCAACTTTTTTTTCAAATTTTTCCTTGTTCTCTTTTTGGGGGGGAATTCTAATTTCTATTGCAAAAGTAGCACATTTGTGAGCAGTTATGAAGTATTTACCATGGACTGTGTGATAATGATTAATGTGGAGCTTTGCAGAAGTGAAGTGACTCTAATTGAAGAGATTATAAATGAAAGTATAACCTTGCTTGGACAGTAATAGGTTGTTACCCCACTCAGTTTTGCCCTTCAGTCTTTGCTGCAGCTTTGATTCTTTTTTTTTTTTCCGGCCAAGACTGAGCGGTACAGGGGCTAATTCAAAGGCGCCTCATTTTGTGCCAACTCATAGCTTTATGCAGAGATGTCCCCGGGTCCCACAGGCTTTAAGGCCCCTGGAGAGCTGTGGGACAAAACATGACATCATTCTCCACCCATCTAATGGAAGGACATGCACAAACAGCTCTGTGTAGGAGAATCATAATGTAGATAAGCAAAGGGAAATACTGATGTCAGTCTAAATTGTACAAAATCATTAGACGTTACATTTCTGAATACTTATATGAACAGTTTAAATGGACTTCGTAAATCTCCGAATTTTTTACTCATCACAACTGAATTTCTACAAAAATGGGAACCAGCCAGTGTGTCACTGGCCATTTTCATACCTGGTATAAACCTGTAGGCAGCCCTGAGTGCAGGTATCAAACAAAGACTGGCTAATATCTAATCCAGGGTTTCTGCAATGCATTCACTGAGGACTGACTTGCAAACATTTAGAGGGTAAAAACACAATGGTTTTTGTGCAGCTGAGTTTTGGTCATGTTCTTAATTTTATACATGAATGTGTACATATATTCAGCTTAAAGTAGGCCACCATGATGAGAGGACACCCAATTTATCTACATCTATATCTATATCTATATCTATATCTATATCTATATCTATATCTATATCTATATCTATATCTATATCTATATCTATATCTATATCTATATCTATATCTATATCTATATCTTTAGCTATATAGTGATTTGTTTTTTGGAAAAATAGTTCAATAGCAAATACTAGCTTTTGACTTTGTAGTGTGTTGTCTTATTTTCTCACGTACATTGGATTTTGGGAGATTCACATAGAAAAGCACTGCAGAACTTAGGTAACAGGCAAGTTGAAGCTCAAAGATGATTATGTACAAATAAAAAACATCTCACTGTGAAGGTCCTCAGTCATCCTGAGCATTGTCGAATTGTATCGTGACAACTTGACTTAGTTTTTCTTCTTAAAGGGGTTTCACCTCTTGTCTGAGAGGCTTCTTGAACTGAAGAACTTAGTCCAGTTGCCACGATAAGATCTGACAACAAAACAGCAAGTTAAAAAATGTTTACATGCTTTATAATGAATAGCAAAAAAAATGATTAACCATCAATGGTTGCTACTCAATTCAAATTTGATCCCATTGGTAAAGATTATTGCAGCAAGAGACCAAATGTCCCACTTTTTAAATTTAAGGACGCTTTAAGAAATAAAACAACATTTCGGTAATACGACTTGATATCACTGTTTGCTCCCAAATCAGACCAACACAAGTTGCAATCACAGACTCTTCAAGCTTTTTTGTCTAAGTCATCTGCATGAATAAACAAGAATACATTTGTGTTAAGCAACAAGACCGACCTTTACAAAAAAAATTGTAATAATGTGTTCTTTGGTTTTCCATTCAATGGAAAGAGAAAACCAAGTAAATGAATAGTCTTGGTCTTCACTTACAGCAGGGGCAGTACAAAAAATACAGTTATACTATTATCCCCTTCCCCCACCTCTAACACAGATGAACACCATTTCCCCTCCCCCAGCAACTACTCAGTCTGGGATCTGTAAACAACATGAATACCTCACTTACAGTTTAGACACAAAAATAATTTCACTGGTGTGTTCAAGATCTCAGTGTTTGTGAAACGGTATGAAGACCTTGGTTGATCTCTTTTTCTTTGCTTTCTTTTCCTTCTAATATCCTTTCCATGCCTGTGATTAGTATTAAGAGCAATATCTTTTAAAAAAAAAAACTTATTCTGCATGTGTTATGTTCATTTTGTCTGCCCTAATAAGCTTATTTTTGGCAGGACAGAGTCAGAGGTTAGACAGATTCAGGCAAGCTGGAGGAAGCTAGTTGACTTAAACTGTCAGCCATTTACACATAATGTATCTTTTATGAATGTTTCATGTGCTGACCTAATTCCTTTCAGCGCCTAGTAAAAGCAATATGTTGCACATGAGAGCACAGCAGAGCATCCAACTGATCCTTTTGACATCCCTGTGTCACAACAAGGGGTTGGGATGGGCTGGACAAATGGAGACGGATCAACAACAGCGGCAGGAGCTCACCTCGGCTTGACGATAAAATCCACAAAGCATTCCACTGAATTTGGAATTCAAAGCTTATGAAGTAACCTGTTCGATGTAGTGAGCACATTTCTACTGTTTTTAAATCAATTCATGATACAGGATAAGTAACATATAATAATCAAAACAGAACTTTTGAGATATTTTATCACAGAATTTGTTTATAACCTAAAATAAAGACTTGTGCTTTATTGTTGTTGTAAAGTTGTAAAAAAAAAAAAAAAAAAGTGTTCTAAAATGTTCAAAGTTGATTTAAAAAAGTAAAATCTGACTGCAACATGAAGGAGATCCAAGATTCTGTAGGATCTGGGTTGTAATTTTAGGTAGCGTATTTTGCACATATTTTATTCACTGATGGCTGATAGATGACATTACAGAACCAGCTCATATATTTATTTTTCCAATAATTAATTAAATAAATAATGGGCGGCATGGCGTGAATTCTGCCTCACAGCAAGAAGGACCCTGATTTGATTCTGACAGGGGTCCTTTCTGTGTGGAGATTTCATGTTCTCCCTGTGTATGTGTGGGTTTTCTCTGGGTTTCTCAGGTTTCCTCCCATTGCTCTCAAACATGCAGTAGATTCACTGGAGAATCTGAATTGCTCAGACATGTGAATGAGTGAGTGAATGGTTTTATCTCTCTGTATGTTGACCTGCATTTGACTGGGTGAACCCCACGTTTCGCCCAATGACAGCTGGGGTACAGTCCAGCATTCCTGCAACCCTGAGTTCAGCGCAAGCTGCATTGATAATCAAGGAATGAGCGATTTATAGAGCACTTGTCATCAATGTGCAGTATAAATGAGAAGAGATAAGAGAAGGACACAAATTATATTAAAAGTACACGTTCATGCCGCCTTTCCTGTAGTGCGGGATGTAATGGGGCTAGAGGCTTCCGATTAGCATACTGCTTTTTTTGGAACTGCGGAAAGAAACCTGAGAACCTGGATGAAACCTGCGAAGACACAGGGAGAACATATAAACTCCACACACCAGTCGGGATCAAATCAGGAACTTCTTGCTGCGAGGTTAAGCGCGAACCACTCTGCAACTGTGCTGTTTATGAAAACAAAACCAAAAAAATAAATGTAACACAATAAAAACTTTTCAAAACAACTCAGGACTCATATGCAGCGCCAAAAAGTGCCAATTGTACTAATGCATAATGCATGAAACATTATGCTTTTTCACCACATAAAGAGAAATATTCTGTCACAAAAATGTTTGCTGTCTAGACAGAAGAGAGACTGACATCACTGACAGATGTTAAACTGTCAGCAGCGGGGATGGGAGAGCCGGAATCAGTGGCTCTAATAATCTGTCTGCTGACTTGCCATGTTACTTTAGAATGAAGATTCTGAGAGGCAAAATGAAAACCACTCATTTCTAAACTGCTTATCTAATGTGCCTCCAGCCTACGACAGGAAGTAATGACCATCATCAGTATCGCGGCTAACACATGACAATCGCATTACATGTGGCTGTGAGGTAACAGGCAGCTGTTCTGAACCAAGTAATTAACGTGTACACTGCAACTGCATTCAGGATATTGAGATCCTCCATTCAAGTTAACTTTTTATGTTATCTTATTTTATGCTATTGCTTTTGGCTGCTTGGGGATTTGATTAGTTTTCAGCAGTATTATTTCAATACCTTTTGATGTCTTGGTTTCTTGGATTATGTAAATACAGTACATAGACATGTATGTATGTATTCATTTATTTATTTACTGTTCTTAACGGATCAGTTTTTCCAAAGGAAAAACGTTTGAGCTTTAGTATGAGTTGCACCAGGCCTAACATGACAACCCTGGCCTCCTCTTAACCTTGAACCTCTCTTCTGTGGAATCCCAGAGACTATTTTGCTTGCAGCTCACACTCGTTAGTGTTTTCCTATTTGTCAGTGTGACAGTGCATTCACTTGTCGGCAGCACCTGATGAATGATTCAGTACAGTTACTGGATTGGTGAAGCGGCGGCTGAAGCAGCAGCAGCAGCAGCAGCAGCAGCAGCAGCAGCAGCAGCAGAAACAGCAGCAGCAGCAGTGTTTATCAACTGCAACATTGTCTTATAGGTTCCCACAAAGCATTGCTTGTTGGGTAGCTAAATGTCACACTGACACGATGTTACACCAAAGTTGATCTCCTTCTGGTTGCCTCTGCCTCAAACTGTAAACCACATTCTGGATGATTATGGATTGAGTTAATGCACATTTCTTTACAACCAGGTGACATCATGCTGTTGACCTTACAAATTCAAACGCTTGTGTTGATGATTCGAGGGAGATTATTTTAGGATCAACTAGGCAGTGATTTCACATCATGTCAATTCGGCAGCTTAAGATGGATTTGAATAAAATATTACAGTACTTCAGATTTCTCTGGGCACAAACTCAAGTTAATTTACGTTATATGTCTCACATATGGTTTCATCTGCGCCTCAGCAGATATTACAGTATTAAATGAGACAGAAAAAGAAGATTTGGAGTATTGTGATATTTTTTTTTTCCTATTTCCTTGCCCTAGATCAAACCAATTGCATTATGCCAACAGATCTCATGTAGTATTTCTTACATTTTATTACCTGCACATATTTCAAAATGTTGTTCAAAATGTTTCTTTGGTTCTTGATAGCCCAAGACATCATTTGTGTCAACACATCATCTGCTTTAATGGTTTGATGTAAAAATCAAACCACATGAATTTAAGAAAATCATATTCAAAACATTATTTCGGGGGTTCAAAAATTGTCCCTGAATACAGTTTCTAATCTTAAAAAACAGACCCCCCCACTACCCTGTGAAGATTTTGATCACTTCATACATGAGCTTTGCAATTAATTGAAAAGCAATTTTCTGCTATTCCCTCCTGCAAATGGACACTCCATATAATGCTGATACAGACTGTTTCTCCATTTCCCTGGATTTCCCTTGTGACTGCACAAAGTAACACCCTCAACACACACACAAACACCACACCCCCAATACACACACACACACACACAGACACACACACACACAGACACACACACACACAGACACACACACACACACCTCCTCCCCATTCCTGCTTCCCCTTTTTTTTTTTTTTTTTTTATGAATAAGGTTGGACTGGGGAAGAACGTGATTGGCGGCGCACCCCCC
>CAAKHD010010961.1:3456-25956 GCA_901007705.1 Fistularia tabacaria | reverse complement strand
CATGCAGAGAGATGGCAATCCGATGTTAGTGCAGAGCATGCTAGCAGTCAGCCGTCATTTCGCGATCTACGGTGAGGCTCAACGGTCCGCTGCCTCACCGCACATCTCTTCTCAAGTATTTGAACAGTAAATGTGAAACTCCGGCCATTTTGAATAAAAGAATCTAAAACTGGTGAAGTGAAATGAAAAATACCTTTATCGTGGAAATCCCTGATAAATAGAATCCTTTTTTTTTTTTTTAGATTTTACATTTTTAGTCTTTCCAAGATCGGCCGGTGAGGCACGGCCTCTCCTGCCTCCCCTGACCACACCTCACGGCTACATCCAAACATAGACATGTACTTCGATAAAGACCAAACTATTGATATCGACAACAAAGAGCGGCGATGACACGACGTCCGGCGAACATGCCGTGCCTAAACCGCGTCGAGGCTCCGCCCCCCTCTTCGCCGCGGCCGCCTGTTGGCGCGCTAAGCCCCTGCGAGCGGCCATTGTTCGCCGCGCTGACCGGCGAAGTGCTGAGCGGGAAACTCCTCGGCGCCTCTGGAGGCATAAGCACTTCTGCCACTTTATGCTTGCCGTGTGCTTTCTGTTTTCAATGTGTGTGTGTGTGCGTGTGTGTGTGTGTGTGTGTGTGTGTGTGTGTGTGTGTTTTCCGCTGCGTGTGCATTAAGAGGAGCGTCAGCGTCGGGGTTTTGCTGCCGCCGGTGATTCGGCGCTCGTCCGTTCCTTTCGTCCTTTCACGGCGAACTTGAAAAAGAATCCGCCGTTGCAGAAAATCAGTTTTAATCCCACGCCGCAGGTTCTCCCCCCTAGCTAAGCGTCGGGGAGGTTTGGCTCAAAGGCGGGATTCAACCCACAACCCGAGGGTCAGGCTTGTCCACCATCCTGTGCTTCAAAACCCCAAAAGTACTGCTTTGTGATAATTTTCCCATTTTCTAATCCGTTTTAATCAGTTCCAGTGTAGTCTAATCTCATCTAATCTCATCTAGTCTAATCTAATCTCGCCTGAGCTAATACAATTCCATCTAATCTGATCTATTTTATTGAAATCCAGTGTAATCTAACCTAATCTGATCTGATCTGAGCTACTACAATCCCATCTGATCTAATCTACTTGATTTAAAGCCAGTGTCATCATTTTCTAATCTAATCTAATAGAATCAAATCTGAGCTATTACAATCCCATGTAATCGGATCCATTTTATTGAAATCCAGTGTGATCTTATTCTCATCTATTCTGATCTAAACTCATCTCATCTCATCTAATCTGAGTTATTATAATCCCATCTAATCCAATCTATTTTATCTAAATCCAGAGAACTCTATTTCGAATCTAATCTACTCTCATCTAATCTAATCTGTGCAACTACAATCACATCAATCTGATCTTTTTATTTAAATCCGGTATAATCTTTTTCTAATCTGATCTAATCCATCCAATCCAATGTAATGTAATGTAATGTAATTTAATGAAATGTAATGTAATGTAACTTAATTTAATCTGAGCTACTACAATCCCATCTAATCTATTTTTTTAATTTAAATCCAGAATAATCTTTTTCTAATGTAATCTAATTTTATCTAATCTAATCTGAACTATTACCACCCCATCTAGTCGGATCTATTTTATTTAAATCCAGATTCTATTTCTAATCTTATCTAATCAATCCAATCCGTTCTAATCTGATCTATGTTAATCCAATCCAACCCTAATGTAATCTTTTCTCATCTAATCTAACCTGATGTAATCTAATCCAATCCAATCCAATTCAATCCATTCCAATCTAATGTATTTGAATCTAATCTAAAACTAATGTAATGTAATCTAATATAATATAATATAATATGATATAATATAATATAATGTAATATGATGTAATGTAATGTTGTCTAATCTAATATAATGTAATCAAATCTAATCTAATCTAATCTAATCTAATGTGATGTAATCTCATCTCCTCTAATATCATCTACAGATTAGTTTGTGTAATTTAATGTAATCTAAACTAATGTAATGTAATGTAATGTAATGTAATCTAATGAAATGCAATGTAATCTGCTGGAATCTAATCTCCAGGATTAGTTCATCTGAGGTAAAAATCCAAGACAAACCCTTCACTTCAGCTAATGCTAATTCTGGAGGATGATACAAAACTGCTAGCGAGGACTCGGCCTCCTCCGCTGAGAGTCCTCCCTCAGCGCTTAGCGTTTAGCGCTTAGCGCTAGCATTCGCCGCCACTTCCTGTTGGAAAACACAAAGTGTGAAGGTCGAGTCCTTCTCTAATCCGAGGACGACGAGCCTTCTTACAAATCATCAAATATTTACAGGGAGGAGGAAGGAGGGGGACTTTTCATTGACTTTCATGCAGAGTATTAACACAGCGTGGGCCCCCCGGGGGCCCCGCAGCCACAGAGGACGGGTCACTGGATGCACATCACCTTCAGCTGCTTCTTCAGCAAGCTCGGAAAATGGAGGACGAAAGTACCACCATGATGTTTATATATATATATATATATATATATATATATATATATATATATAAATATATATTTAAATTTCATTTACTCTTCATGTACTTTGCTTCTTCTGCACTCTGGGGTTCACACACCCTCTCGTTCGCATGTCTGGAGTAATCCATGGTCTCCAGGGGACCTCCTGTATGGGTTTGGACTCCGGATGAATGAATGAATGAATCTCCAGGGTTTGTTTGTTTGTTTGTTTTGACAGATTTTAACGCCTGCAAGGAACAAAAACTCAAAATCCCACATATCTCCACTCACTGACGATGAATGGAGCTCTAGCGACCTCTAGTGGCAGAACCAAATATCACAGCTATCTAGACATCTGTAAATATATAAAAACATATTTTAAATTGATTTAGTTCGATAATTTGACAGTCTTTATTTGCATACATTATATATATAGATATATGTATTAGTAAATATTCAAAATTTCAGCCCTTGTGTCCTCTCACAAAACACCAAGTCGACCTAAACACCGTTTTTAAAGGTTGCAAATTAATTAAAATGAGACGAGAGGTCCTTTAATGATCCCATGGTTGGGAAATTGTTTAAAATATATTAAATAAACATATTTATACAAATAAAATATATCTTAAATTTGTATGCAAAAATAAAGAATGATCATAATAATAAATGATGACTATAACAGTTTTTCCCATTTCAGAAAAAAAATCTTTTTGGAGGTTACAATCATACATAATAAATATTTAATGACAAAAACGAATAAATTATTTGTTTTTGCTCCTGATAAGTAAAAACTGAGGATTTCCTCTTACCGGTCCACACCTGCACTTCCGGGTTCTCTGATCACGTGACCCAGGTTCCATTTTTAAAATGCTGCCAGGCTGACTGCAGTTCTCCTTTAAACCGCTAGAGGGCAGCATGGCGCTTCAAAAGCGCACCGACTTTTGCAACGCTATGTTTGTGTGTGTGTATGTACGTGTGTGTGCGTGTGTGTGTGTGTGTGTGTGTGTGTGTGTGTGTGTGTGTGTGTGTGTGAGTGTGTGAGTGTGCATGTGTACATATCTGGTTGTGTGTAACTTCATGGTGTGTGTGTATGAGATTATGTGAATGTGTTATGCTTGTGTTGTTTAGTGTGTGTGTCATTTTATTGTGGGTCTGTGACTGTTGTGTGTGTGTGTATGTGTTTGTGTGTATGTGTGTGTTCCTTCCATGATCTCCTTCATTGTAATACAAGCCTCCAGACTGACAGAAATGAATAACTTGTTTGTCCACAAACAGGATCCCTCTGCTCTCAGTCTGTCAACAAACACACACACACACTCCTGTGAATGAAACACACACACACACACACACACACACACACACACACACACACAATCCCGTGAATGAAACACACACACACACACACACACACACACACCCATCCTCTGGCATCCGCACTGATGTGTGTTTTTCTTCTTTCTCTCCCTCAGATCCTCAGCGGGTTTGAAATAAAGCTCCAGGAGGCGACAGGCGGCAAAGTAATCACTCGCGCACACACACGCACACACACACACACACACACACACACACACACACACACACACACACACACACACCCGAGAGTAAAATCAGCCAAGAACAAAAATGACAAAGCAACGAATGTGATGTTTAAAACGACGGACAGTGTGAGTGTTTGTGTGTGTGTGTGTGTGTGTGTGTTTGTGTGTGTGTGTTTACAACCAGGACCCTGGTTTCCATGGGAACCTTTTGACGTTGAGAAAATCAATAGGATAAAACAGAAAATCCAATCAGAGAGACGAACAGAGAAACTTTCAAAATAAGCATATCACTAATGTCACCAGAGTCACACGGTTCTGTGTCTGTGGTGCGTTCAGGTGCTTCGGCCGGACGTCCGTTGCTTCCATTCTGCGGGGGGGAGGCCGCTCGCCGCGGGTCACATGACCTGGAAGAGAAAGCCAAGGCGACTCTCGGGATCCGTCATTGGTGAGGACACGGAAAACTCACCAGTTGTCGTGACGACGACGGATGCCGAACGCGGTCCCCTGAAGGCAGCACCGCTTTGTAAACAGGAAACACACTCAGTCCGAAGGAGTCGTTCGGGGAGTCGTTTGGGGAGTCACTCGGGGAGTCGTTCAAAGAGTCGTTTGAGTAGTCGGTCAAAGAGTCGTTTGAGGAGTCGTTCGAAGCCCTGTTTAGGGAGTCGTTCGAAGAGTCGTTTGATGAGTCTTTTGAATGGTCATTCGAGGAGTCGTTTGAGGATATGTTTGAGGATTCGTTTGAGGATTCGTTTGCCGAGTCCGACGTGATTGACAGCATGGCCCAAATATGCAACTTCTGAGTCTTCATCTGAACTTCATCTTGACGGATTCACCTTTTCGTTCGGTACGACGCTTATCCGGCACGCGTGGGGGCGGGGGCAGGGGGGGCGGAGCCTATCCCGGCCTATCACAGTTCACCCCGAGCCATTCGCAGGGTCGGACGGACCTCCTGACCTCCCAAGCCTTTTTTATATAAAGTGTGTGTTTCACGGGAATGACTTTGTGAGTGAGATCCGGTTTGCAGCTGACATGGCAGACGCCTCTGATCCGCAGGGATCAGCTGAGGGAGGGAAAGCCGAGCTTAACCAGGTGAACCCGAACGCCTCATCTTCAGCAGCCCCGGACAGAAATAGAAACCCGATAGATACGAGTAAATCTTTTTTTTGCTTGTCTGCTTCGCCATGGGTTCCTCAAGGTTCTCCACCTGGGTTCCCTCCGTGTTGACAGTGCAAAACAAAATGCTAACAGCTGTGGAAAAAACAAGGACACCAGCAAAAATGCAAAATAGCGATGATTTTGTTTCCACTGGCAATGCTAGAGGCAGCAGTCGCTGCACCATGCAGACAGCGGTGACTAAATCACTAGCATTGCTCGAGCTAGCATCCAAAATGTAACAAACAACAACATCTGTGATGTTAACAGTACAAAACAAAATGCTAACAGCTGTGGTAACAACAAAGACATCAGTAACAATGCTAATGGTTTTGTTACCACTGGCAATGCTAAAAGCAGCGGCAGCAGCGCCGTGCAGACAGCGCTAACTACATCACTGTCAACGATGCTAACAACTTCAAAAATGTAGCTTACAATAACACCCGCGATGTTAACAGTGCAAAGCAAAATGCTGACAGCTGTGGTAACAATAAGGAGACAAGCCAAAATGCTAATAGGGATGACATTGTTTCTGCTTGCAATGCTAAAAGCAGCAGTCGCAGCAGCATGAAGACAGCGGTGGCTGAATCACGAGCAACGATGCTAACAACATCAAAAATGCAGCAAACAATAACAACTGCTACAAATGCTACTAAAAGGCAACAACAACAAGTTTGTTGTTGTCGGCATCTCCATGGCAATGGTGGTGCTGGGGGGGGGGGGCACCAACAACCGCCCTGCGCGAGCGTGATAGCGATGCCGTCGCTAACGTGTCACACAAAATTACCAGACGGGGTGATTATCAGGGGGCGGACGCTTGTTCTAGAACATCCAATCATTACATCGGTCGTTGTTCTCCCTTGAGATGAGCACATGAGCACATGCTAAGCTACATTGAAGTGAAGATGTCCTCCTGAACCTCCATCTGGGTGTGTGTGACGTCTTGCAGGTGATTGGCCGGCCGGAGCCCCTCCCACCTCCTCCTGAGGATCTCCTGGTGTGGACGGTGAACCGGTCCCATCCCATCCCATCCCATCCCCCCCCCACCCCACGCCATGGAGCCCAACAAGGTCCAATCAGAGGGCGGCCTCAACGTCACGCTCACCATCCGCCTCCTCATGCACGGAAAAGTAAGTTTTTATTTCTCAATTAGTTTTCAAGCACGCCATTAATCGTCATTAATCCCAATTAATCGTTGCCGGTCTTCCGATTAAACCTCGTCTTTGACTGGATGAAGGGAGACAAACACAAGTGGATTAAACGCAAAATAAAGTTTCGATTATTATCATTATGATTATCAATATTTTGAAATTATTATTTTCATGTTTGATTATATTTCTCCCGTTTCTTTTGTTGCTATGATAGTTACTGTTGTTTTTTTTTTATGACTGCACATGTACCATTATTATTTGGTTGTATATTATATGTAGCATTATAGTATATTAGTCGTATATAATAATAATAATAATAATAATAATAATAATAATAATAATAATAATAATAATAATAATAATAATCGTAACAACAACAACAAAAATTTAAAAAAATATATATATATATATATTATTATTATTACAGTAGTAAAAGTGTATTTTTATTGTAACCATTATTTTCTATATCCTTATTGCTATTGTCAATGTAAGTGGAAATGATGGTCATATATTATCAGATAATAATAATAATAATAACTATTATTATTATAAGTAGTAGTAGTAGTAGTAGTAGTAGTAGTAGTAGTAGTAGTAGTAGTAGTAGTAGTAGTAGACGTATACTAGTCCTCCTCGTCGAGGAGTGTTTGGTCGAGATGGTAGAAATATAGTGCCCTCTGATGACATCATCAACCACCAGCCAATCACGAGGCAAACCTCCAGGCTCTCCACGCCTGGAGGACCTGGAGAACCTGGAGATCACACACACACTGGCAGGAGCCCAGAAGGTGGCTTGCTCTCGGGCAGCAGATCACACACTGCGGGAGATCCAGTGCCACACACACACACGCACACACACACACACACACACTGTCTATCCACAGCCAAGACAGGCGTCCTGCCAGTGTGTGTGTGTGGTGTGTGTGTGTGTGTGTGTGTGTGTGTGTGTGTGTGTGTTGGACGGAGGTCGTAGGGGGACAGGGTGACCCACATTGTAATGGAAGAGATTTTTCCTTCAAACTGGTGTGTGAGTGTGTGTGTGTGTGTGGGGGGGGGGGTATAATCCTGCTGTGGACACACACACACACACACACACACACTTTTCCATGTTGTGAAATATCTCTTTTTTCCTTCTTTCTCTCCGCTGCAGGAGGTGGGAAGCATCATCGGAAAGGTAAGCCGTCGCCACGGAAACCGAGCACACAGGAAGTTGGGTCATCTCGAATCGAATGTCGAGCGAAAGGTCAACGGGAAAACCCTGAACGCCGCTGTCGTTAAATCGCTGATTTTTTGAATGGAGTTTGGTTGGCGGCCGGTTTGCGTTTGAATCTCGCCGGTTTCCGTGGTGACGACCTCTCTCCTGCCCGAGTGGGTCGATCGGCAGACCACCCGGCAGCCCCGGAGATCAATATTCAACACGGAATGGATCTTTAAATGTCCATGATGAGTTTTTTTTATTAAAACAAGTGGGATTTCATTTTATTCTATTATTAATTATTTATTTTTTTTATTTAACACTGAATTGATTTTCAAATTTTGATGATCAATTATTTTGTTTACTTTTAAAAAAGTAGGATCTTATCTTGTTTTTTTTAATTAATTTTTTTTTTAATATTCGTCGTATTTTTTAAAATTATTCATCAATTTTTTAAACATTTTTTTATATTCAAGATAAGATAAGATAAGATAATACTTTATTTATCCCCATAGGGGAAATTCGGGTGTTGCAGCAGCAACAATAGAGGAAAAAAAAAAAAATGTAAAACTGAATTGATTTTTAAATGTCAATGATGAGTTCCTGTATCACTTAAAAAAGTGGGATTTTATGTTCTTTTTTATTATTTTTTGTTAAATATTTTTCATATTTTTTAAAATTATTTATCGTTTTTTTTCAAAAAAAAAATTCAACACTGCATTGATTTTTAAATGTCAATGATGAGTTTTTTTATTTACTGAAAAAAGTCTGATATTATCTTGGTTTTCTTATCTGTAGAATTTTTTATATTTTCTATAATTTTGTTAATTATTTTTTAATTTGTTTGTGATTTTTGATATTGAGCACTGAATTTTTTCTCTTTCACATTTCAACATCAAAATGAACCTGGATCATTTTTTTCCCCTTTTAATTTCCCTTTTATTTCAAATTTTGAATTTTGAATATCATTTGTCTGTGAATCATTATTATTCATTTTTCAGTTCATTTTTATCTGTTTTTCTTTTAGAAAGGGGAAACGGTTAAAAAGATGCGAGAAGAGGTGGGAATTATTTATTATATATTATCATTTATTATATAATGTTAATTGTATGATTTGATATCATATCATATATAAAATCATATTGTATTGTTGAATATAATATAACATTATTAAGTCACGTTTCCACTTCATTTCAGTCACAAATGCCTTCATTTAATTCAATAATATATGATTATATAATTAGATATATTAATAAAATATGTTATGTAATTATAATATTAATTATCAGTTAATTATAAAATATTATTATATATTTTTCATGTGATAATTACAATTAATATTTGCGCGATCCCTGTTCTTTTTTTTCCTTTTTCGTGTTTTCGTTTTCCCAGAGCGGCGCGCGGATCAACATCTCGGAGGGAAACTGCCCGGAGAGGATCGTCACCATCACGGGCCCCACGGACACCATCTTCAAGGCCTTCGCCATGATCGCGTACAAGTTTGAGGAGGTGCGTGGACGTATCGTTGCGTATTCTCGCTCATTCCTTTTAAAAAAATATATAAATTCATAGCAGCGAGATTGGATTTTATTTCGATTTTTTTAAATATTTTTTTTAGTTAATTTTATTTATAATTCAGAATTTCATTTTTGAATTTCAACATATTTTTGCATTTTTTTTTTTTTGTTGCATTTCACCGACGTTTTTCTTTATTTTCCCAGGACATCATCAACTCCATGAGCAACAGCCCGGCGACCAGCAAGCCGCCGGTCACGCTGAGGCTGGTGGTCCCGGCCAGTCAGTGCGGCTCCCTCATCGGGAAAGGAGGCTCCAAGATCAAGGAGATGAGGGAGGTGAGACGGAGACCTCAACGTTCACCCTCTCATGCACATGTCACGCACACACGCGCAAGCACTCACGCTTTCACTGTCGTCATGGTGACACAAAATCATTCACTCTTTCATTCGCAAGTCATCTAACGTACAACCATTCACTCATTCATTCATCAGTCATATCTTGACGTACGACCGTTCACCCGCTCATTCACACATATAACGCACACCTGTTCATCCTCTCATTCATAGGGTCTAAGAGACGTCCACTCTTTCACTGTTGCCATGGTTACACACAAGCATTCACCCTCTCATTCATGAGGTGTATGGAGACGTTCACTCTCTCACTGTTGCCATGGTGACACACAACCATTCACCCTCTCATTCATGAGGTGTATGGAGACGTTCACTCTCTCACTGTTGCCATGGTGACACACAAGCATTCACCCTCTCATTCATGAGGTGTATGGAGACGTTCACTCTTTCACTGTTGCCATGGTGACACAAAAAGATTCACCCTCTCATTCATGAGGTGTATGGAGACGTTCACTCTTTCACTGTTGCCATGGTGACACACAAGCATTCACCCTCTCATTCATGAGGTGTATGGAGACGTTCACTCCCTCACTGTTGCCATGGTGACACACAAGCGTTCACCCGCTCACCCTCTGCCGTTCATCGCGGTGAGCGGCGGGGGTTCCGGGGTCAGCGCAGGCCTGGTGTTCAGTCCACAGGCGCTCAGGTGCAGGTGGCCGGAGACATGCTGCCAAACTCCACTGAGAGAGCCGTCACCATCTCAGGCACGCCGGACGCCATCATCCAGTGTGTCAAGCAGATCTGCGTGGTCATGCTGGAGGTGTGTGTGTGTGAGTGTGTGTGTGTGTGTGAGAGTGTGTGTGTGTGTGTGTGTGTGTGTGTGTGTGTGTGTGTGTGTGTGTGTGTGTGTGTGTGTGTGTGTGTGTGTGTGAGTGTGTGTGTGTGTTATCCTTTTATGCAAGATATTTATTTTGAATCAAACTTTGATTATTGTTCGATTGCCGGACCTGAAGCTTCGTCTTCCTCCTCTTCCTCCTCTTCCTCTTCTTCCTCTTCTTCTTCCTCTTCCTCCTCTTCCTCCTCCTCCTCTTCCTCCTCTAGTCACCTCCAAAGGGCGCCACCATCCCGTACCGCCCCAAGCCCGTCTCCAACCCCGTCATCTTCTCCGGCGGCCAGGTGAGTGTCAGACCCTCACAACTGCCCCGGATCGCGATTCCTCGTGGCCAATCAGGCGTCGGGACGCAGGCGGCCATTGTTGTGGACGCCGCCAGACGTACCGCCATGATCATAATAATTGTAATTTGCGCGGCTCTAATGGCCGCCGCGCTCGCTGTTATTCAGCAAGACAACAAATGAAATGACCCCAACCTCCCGACGGGGTCGCGCCCATCTCCACGGCAACGCACGAACAAAAGCCGTGGACAGGAAGAGGCACGCAAACCATCAAACGCGGCTTTCCGTGTTGTGGCGTTGTAGCGTAGCGACAGTCGTGCGTGTCGTCCTACTCTGCGTTGTTTGCATCCTTCCTTGTCACCTTGTTTGTACGGTTTTTCAGTAAGCTAGCCTCATCATGGATCCAAAAAAGGGTTAAGCGCGCTAGTGCTAGTGGTGTTTTTGTGCTTTTTTCAGGAAGCTAACCTCATCTTGGCTCCAAAAAAGGTTAAGAGCACTAATTCTAGTGGTGTTTTGTGCTTTTTTTCACTAGGCTAGCTTCATCATGGCTCCGAAAAAGGTTAAGAGCGCTAGTGCTAGTGGTCGTGCTAGTCGTGTTTTTGTGCTTTTTCCATAGAGCTAGCCTCATCGTGCCTCCAAAAAAGGGTTAAGAGCGCTAGTGCTAGTGGTGTTCTTGTGTTTTCAGTAAGATAGCCTCATCATGGCTGAGCTAAAGACGGCTGATGTGGCTAAAGGGCCGGCTACACTAACGAAGCAAAGGTCTCAAGTCTTAGAAGAAATAAAAAAGTGATAGTTTGTTTGGATGAATGGAAGATGGCTCGCTGGAGATAGCGTTAGCATTAGCGCAGGGTCTTATATGCGAAAAGGCTTTACTTTAAAAAGAAGCTGGTAAGAAGAGAAAGAACAGCAGAAACAGTAACAATTAAGGTTAGCTTTACTTCCTTCCTGTCTTTTTGCCACAAATAAGCCAATAAAAAGTTTCCAAAGAGCGCAGCATGTTTTTGGGTGCCGGACAACGAATCCACGGGGCTTACGTTGATTTCAACGGGAAACCTTGATTCGCTTCGCAAAAATTTCGGTTCACGAACGGATTCAAAGAACTAATGAAATTCATAAGCCGAGGTTCTACTGTAAATAACTGGTCTCCACGTACACAAGGCTCTACACTGGATAGCATTAACCCATCCAGAGACGCTAACCATACATTCGGGAGCAACTCGAGGCTCGGCGTCTTTGCGCAAGGACGCTTCGGCGTCGAGCAGGCGAGAGGAGCCGGGAATCCAACCGCCAACCTTCCGACCGGACTCACCGCCGGCCCGACCGCTCGCTGAAAAACCCCGCTTTTCTGTTGCGTTTACATCTGGTAGATATGCTAACGCCGATGCCCTTTCTGTCTCGTCCCCGCAGGCTTACACCATCCAGGGCCAGTACGCCATCCCGCATCCCGACGTGAGTTCCGCCGCCGCCTCGACCTCCACCTTCCCGCCGACGTTCCCACCTCTCTCTCTCTCTTTCTATCGCTCTCCAACTCCTCAAAGTCGGAAAAGAAAGAAAGGCCCGCTTCGACGGCCCCGCCAGACGGGAGCGATTCGCGGAAAGGGACCATTCGGACATTTGAAGTCGTCAAGGCGACAACAGACGCACCTGGAGGGATGTTTACAAGAGGGAGGCTACGGGAGCGATAACAGCCTGATAGCCAGCAGCGTGAAAACGTGAACTGCGCCGATAGCTTGAAATAGCAGCTTGACGGGAAGCCCAAAAAAATAGCAATGTTAGCTTGAGAGCGTCAGCTGGAGTATGAGTGAAGAGGCGGCCGAGGGTTTTAGCGTGGAGGGTTAGGGTTAGCGTCTGCGTGAGCGTGAGTTCAAACCCGTCGCTCGTTCACCGTTCACCAGTCTTTCGCTACCTAGCCTAGCACAATGAACATTAGCTATTTCGGTGGTGTCCTTTATTGTCCGTCCTGCCCCGGCGCGAGCAGCGTGTCTTGCCGTCTGTGGAATCGGTTGCGTAAAACGTCCCAGCGCATTCAGTCAAATGCACCGATCCCCATCACTAGCCAGGGGGGTTTTCGAAGTTGACACGCACTCGCGTGCTGCTTAGCTAAATGTCCGGTTGTTAGCTCATTCGCAGGTTTCTTCTCAGAGTTGTTTTTTATCATTACAATTGAAAGAAATTAACGGTAGCTCCTGCTACTGCTAGTGGATCTTTTTTATGACACAGATCATCGTGGCTGATTCTGAATGAGGGCTTTATTGTAGCACTTCCTGGTCATGCTAATCACCACTGGATTGTAAGCAGTACCCGACTGGACCAGCTAGCTGTCGCCCCTGCTCACATCACAGTGTAACATCACCGTGCTACATCACCATGCTACAGCACAATGCTACATCACAGCGTAACATCACCGTGGTACATCACAATGCTACATCACAGTGTTCCATCAGTGCTACGTCACACTGTAACATTAGCATGGTACATCAAAATGCTACATCACAGAGTAACATCCCCATGCTACATCAGTGTTACATCACGATGCTACATCGAAGTGTTATATCACAATGTAACATTAGCATAATGCATAAAAATGGTACATCAAAATGTAACATCACCACGTCGCCTCACAGTACCATTCACGCACATCACAATGCTACATCACAACACTACATCATTGTTACATCACCATGCTACAACATAATGCCACATCACCATGGTACATCACAATGCTAAATCACCATGGTTGATCACAATGCTAAATCACCATGCTACATCACAATGCTAAACCGCCATGCTACATCACTATGCTACATCACAACACTACATCATTGTGTTACATCACAATGGTACATCATAGTGTTACATCACAGTGTTACATTAGCATGTTACGTAAAAATGCTACATCACAGTGCCGAAATTGCGCGACACAGTGATACCAATGAGTCGCAAATTGGGTTTGACATCAACATGTTACATCCCGCCTCCATCCCGCGCTACACCGTAGCGTCACGCCGCCGTGTCCCTTCGGCGTCCCATCAGAGCGTCCATCACTGTTAGCCGTCCCTCGGCGCGCGGCTCATTCCCGGTGACGTCGAAGAAGAAGCGCGCCGTCCTTTTTCGCTCTGGTCTCACGGCGACGTCGGACTCCGCCTCCAGCTAGCGGCGATCACACCTCCAGATCAGTTTTTTTTTTTTTTCTCCTCCACCGCCCTTCCTCCCTCTCCTTCCTCACCATTTTTCTCTTCACCCTTTTTTTTTTCCCGCCCTTTTTTTACTTCTGTCCTCGGGTGTCAACAGTAACCTGTTAGCTCTTCCTCTCCCTCCTGAACCCTTCAGCAGCTGACCAAGCTCCACCAGCTGGCTATGCAGCAAACCCCCTTTACCCCCCTCGGACAGACCGCCCCCGCTTTCCCTGGTACGTACCCACGGCGCCCCGTAGACTTCACCTTCTCCCATCTTCTCTCCATCCCGTCGCTACCTTCCACCTTCTGTCACAGCATGACATTTCTCTCCTCTTTTGTTTCAGTGTTTGCTTTTTCATTTTTTTGCGTCCGTGAGGCGTTTAAGGAACGGGAAAAAGCAACGGCGGCGGCGTTTTGGGGAAGCGGGAAAAGCGAGTACGGCGCGGCCGTCGGGTGTTTTTTGGTTGTTTTTTTTTTCGCCGATCGGTTCGAGTGCCGGGACGCGACGGAAAGATGTTCCTCACTTCCTGTTTCGCGCCGAATCGTCCAACAGGAGCGCTTCGGTCCAACGGACACCTGATAGCATGCTAATGCTAACTGGACGTCCAGGAGGTTCTCCAGCTGCTCTGGACAAGGGAAATGATTGAGTCTCTAACTGAGTGTGGATTTTAGTTCATTTCCTTTATCAAAAGGTATTAATTGCTGAATTTTATTCTCTTTTATTTCCATTTTTTTGCTGATGGTTTTTAAATTTCTGTTAAATTAAAGGGATTTTTCTCAATTTTTTAAAATTGTTTATTTTGAAAAATAATAATGACTGGCTCAATAACAGATTCTTAAACTCTTATCTCTCTTATCTTATCATATAAGTATTTATTTCTTTACATTGCAATTTAATATATTCATATTTTTATGATTTGTCATGATATTATGAACCTTTAAACTGTTGATTTTATAGACACAATATTACATATTATAATAAATTAATGATAGCAATAACATATGATTTTAAGCAGATTTTAAGATGAAGATGCAAAATGAATCTTCGACTCACTTTGTGCACTTTATTTATCTGTATTTATGTATTTTTTTTGTCAAAGAAAAGGTTACAGAAACATTGAGATAGTTAGCCGGCAGGAGTTGAGAGTTAGCGTGTGGGCTAGCACCTGTGCCTTTAGGTTTCAATCAACATGCGTCCCGCTAGCAAACCCTGGGGAGGCAGGTGGAGAGGCAGAAGTTGAGAGTTAGCCTGAAAGCTAGCGCCGGCACCATCAGGATTTCAATCATGGTACGCCCTAGCCCTCAGGCTAGCATAGGCGCTATTGAGTTGATTGGAATTCAAGTGACAAAACAGAAGTCGAGAGTTAGCTTGCAAGCTAGCACCTGCGCCTTCAGGGTGTCAATCAACATTTGTCCAGCGGGGCATCCAGCTCTCAAACCCTGGGGAGGCAGAGGTTGAGGATTAGCCTGTAAGCTAGCGCCGGCACCATCAGGCTTTCAATCATTGTATGCCCTAGCCTTCAGGCTAGCATAGGCGCGATTGAGTTGATGGGAATTCAAGGTACAAAACAGAAGTTGAGAGTTAGCCCGCAAGCTAGCACTGGAGCCCTCAGGGTTGCAAATCAATGTGCACGCCGGAACCTACAGGCAAGCATAGGCGCTATTGAGTTAATGGGGCCAGGAATTCAGAATTAAAGTGACAAAACAGAAGTTGAGAGTTAGCCCGCAAGCTAGCACTGGTGCCTTTAGGGCACCACTCAACATGTGCTCAGCCAGCAAACCCTTGGGAGGCAGGTGAAGAGGTGAAGAGGCTGAGAGTTAGCCTGTGAGCCAGTGCCGGCACATTGGGATTTCAATCATTGTATACCCTAGCTTACAGGCTAGCATAGGCGCTATTGAGTTAATGGGAATTCAAGGGACCAAACACAAGTTGAGAGTTAGCCCCGCAAGCTAGCACTGGCGCCCTCAGGGTTGCAAATCGATGTGCGCGCCGGCTATCCTACAGGCCAGCGCGGGCCCTTTTGAGTCGTCCGACAATCAACACACCTCCGGCGATTCCCCGGAGTAGGAACCTCGGGTCGCGCTCGGTTCTAGGCTCAGGTTCTCGTCACGGCGCTCGATCTTCATCCTGAGAGTTCGCGATGGTCGTGTTTGACACCCCGAACGGAACGACGGGACTCAAAGGTCGTCTCCCCGCAGGTCTGGACGCCAGTCCTCCGGCCAGCACCCACGAGCTCAGCATCCCCAATGACGTGAGGACGTTTCTCTTTGCTTACCTCACAGAGTACAAGTACACATTTTTAGAAGTACTGGAGTGAAATACCGCTAAAAGTACTGAGGAACATGGAAGGAACAGGCAAGCAAATAGCAACATTTAAAGTAAAACATACTGAGATATTGCAGAACAGGAGAGAACCACAACTTGTGTAGAAATACTGCTAAAAGTACTACCGAAATGTGTATTTATATCCCCACATCCACAGAACGTACACAAGAAGTACCCCAAAACATAGTATTTCATTCAGGAAATGTGGTAACAGTCAAAGACACTGGCAAAACAGTGGTAAGAGTACTACAACATCTTTGGGAAGAAGTACAAATGCCAAGATTATGAAAAGTAACAAAAGTACCAAAGTACAAAAGTACCAAAATACAAAGTACTGAAAGTACAAAGTAACAATAATAATAATAATAATAATAATTATTATTATTATTATTATTATTATTATTATTATTATTATTATTATTATTATTATAAGTAACAAAAAGAACCGAAAAGTAACAAAAGTACAAAAATACAAAGTACTGAAAATACCACACATGATCAGAGGTTGAAAAATACAAAAGTACTGCTAAAGTACCACAACCCATTAAACTAGTAAAGTATGACAAGACACTAAGAGAAACATGCTTAAATACCACAAGACGTTAGAGAGAAGTACTCGAGTACTATATTACCTTGCTGAAATATCCATATGTTAAAAAAAGTGCTAAAGTACGACTAAAGTAACAAAACGCAGGAAACTAGTTAAGTACCACAACACATTGAAAACAAAAAACAATTAGGTACTACCAAAATACCACAAGGCGGTAAAGAAGAGTACAAAAGTACTACAACAAATTAAGCTAGTAATATAGAGCAACACTGAGAAACATGGTGCGAATTTCCCCTTTGGGGATCAATAAAGATATCTTATCTTATCTTTTAAAATACCACAAAATCTAAAAAAAAAGCTATAATATCACAACATATTTAGAAAACATCCTAAAATACCACAACATATTTTTTAAAAAAGGTAAAATACCACAACATATTTGGAAAACATACGAAAATACCACAATATATTTCAAAAAGATGCTAAAATACCACAACATATGTAGAAAACATGCTAAAATACCACAACATACTTAACAAAACACGCTAAAATACCTCAAGACATTGAGAAAAGGTACTGTAGTACCACGATACACTGAGCTCATAGAAACATGGCGGGAATAGTACTTCAAATAAGAGCTAAAATACATGATGTTGCCGAAACGCAACACCAAAACAAAAAAAACTCAAACTCTGAATTTGAAAGGAAGCAGACAACAAGAAGAACTCCCTGCTTCCTGTTCAGAGGCCCTCCCTCACTTCCTCGTTTTGGTTTTTCCCGTCAGCTGATTGGCTGCATCATCGGACGCCAGGGGACCAAGATCAACGAGATCCGCCAGATGTCCGGGGCGCAGATCAAGATCGCCAACGCCATGGAGGGATCGTCCGAGCGACAGATAACCATCACGGGCACGCCCGCCAACATTAGCCTGGCGCAGTACCTCATCAACGCTAGGTGAGCGCGCAAGTCCCGACGGCGTCATCACAACAACAGAGCCCCGAACGCCGTCGCTAAAGCTCGGACATTTGCGCCACCATTCCCTGCGCCGTATTTGGTACGCTCCTTCTCAAAGAAATGTTACAGAAACATCGAGAGAGTTAGCCGGCAGGAGGCTAGCAGCTGCATTTTTAAGGTGTCAATCAACATGCGCCCAGCTAGCAAACCTTCGGGAGGCAGGTCGAGAGGCACAGCTTGAGAGTTAGCCTGTAAACTAGCACCGGCACCATCAGGATTTCAATCATTGAGAGCCCTGGGCTACTGGCTAGCATAGGCGCTATTGAGTTGATGAGGCCAGGAATTCGGAATTCAAATGACAAAACAGAAGTTGAGAGATAGCTTGCAAGCTAGCACTGGTGCCCTCAGGGTTGTCAATCAATGTACCCCCTACGCCGTTGTTTTTTCAAGTGACAAAACAGAAGTTGACAGTTTGCCTCCATTTCCATTAGGTCAACGATTAGCAGAACAAGCTAAGCATTGCACAGCCATTATCCTATTATCCTTACCTATCCTATCCTTGGTTTATTATCGGTCACTTGAGCGCTAACCGCCAACCGCCAACAAAAACAAAACCGACATGGCGGCTCGAGGTCAAATGCTTACAGCGGTTTACCGTAAAAATCTGCGCGCACACACACACACGGTGAAATTAACAGCTGTTGCTTTCCCACGGCAGGTTCAGGGACGTGGCCGCCATGTGGAACGACCCCTCCTCCATGACGACATCCTGAAGCCCCGCCCCCTCACAGCCCCCCAAAAAACTGGTTCTGTTTCTAAACCCCCACTTCACGATAGCCGTTCTCCTTTCTCCTCCTTGGATTACACCATCTTGTTATTTTTTGATGTTTTGGGTTTTTCTTGTTTGTTTGATTTTCGGAGGTGGGGGGGTGGGGTAGCGCTGCATTTTAGCGTTAGCCCGCTGGGACTTCCTGTTTTTCCGGTCTGTATCATCATTTACGTACGTGGGGGTCTTACCAAAGGGGGGGAGGGGTTTGACATTTTGGGGAATGAGCTGAAATACGAAGGCTAACGCTAAACGGCGCGACCGAGTCGACTATCAATAGCGTTTCTACGCAGACAACGTTTTTTTCGGCCAACTCTGAACCATCCGGAAGGCGTTAGCCCCGCACATTAGCCGCGGGGGGCTAAGTGCACTTTGCCAAAATGTCAAAACCAACTTTTACTTATTTATTTAGCATGTTTCATTCCAAGAGTACTATTGTGTTCCTATATTGTATTGATGATCGTCATTATAGATTAATTAATCGATCGAGTCCTGCTGTGTCACTGTCTGGTGAGAGTTCCAACTATTTTAAAAAACAAATAAAAATCACTGGGAAAAAAAAAAAATCACAAAAAATAATAAAAGACGAGAGAACACGTGTGAAGAAGACTGATGTGACTCATCAGAATAATGATGTTTGCAGATGGCACTGTGATCTGCGGTGAGATGGGAGCAGGTGGAGGCACATCTAGAGAGGTGGAGGTATGACCTAGAAAGGGAGGGGAATGAAGGTCAGGAGACACGTGGGTCGATGAGAGGGAATGGAGATGAAGAACATGGAGGAGTACAAGTCCGGAGTTGGGGTGGAGAAGAGGCGGAGAAACGTGTGCAAGCAGGTTGGAACGGCTGGAGAAAGAGTGTGAAGGGAAGGAAAGGTGGATAAGATGTGGGGTCTGCTTTGAGAGGCTTGAGATGAAGATGTTGAGGTGCCCCTTTTGGAATGGAGAAGGATGGAGAAGGATCAGGAGATAGGAGATATTTTGGACATGGACAGAGCAGGGATGGTGGAGATCTGGGTAGAAGGATGCTGAGGTTGGAACTACCAGGCAGGAGGTCTAGAGGAAGACCAGACGGGCGGGGAAGAAGACAGGAATGTAGTTGGTGTGAGAGAAGAGGATGCAGGGAAGGTTAGATGGAGGCAGATGATTGGCTGGGAACTCCAGCCCAAAGGAAAAGAAGAAGAAATATACCTAAAGAGCCCTTTCAATCAAAGTGCTGCACAAGTGAGAAGGTAACAGATGTATCCTCAGCCATGATCTCGGCCTGCACAAGCATACCGTGGGGACGTGTCCAACAAGGCGGCCTCTGCGGCGCCACAGGTTACCCTGCACCATGGCCAGAGCTGGAGGAAGACCTGAGGTCCGTCTGATCATTATCGTCATAAGGACTCCACAGATGCGGCGCCATCCGTCAAGGATCTCCATGTCAAACAGACCCAAAGAAGGCTAGCAGCCATGCTAACAAGTAGCGGGTTGTTTTTTTTCAAAAATGGCAGCTTTGTGTAGGGACACTCCCTGGCCGATCGGCATACGGTAGCCTGTTGACCTCACGAACCTCACTGGAGCAGGTGCTACCAAGACAGAAGGTACCAGATACTGTCCTTGATGGACATCCAGAAAAAACTCAGGCATGCAGTTCTCATCTGTGGAGGTTCCGCCAGGGTTGAGGGCAGGTCTAGGTTACCATGGCTAGTTATGCAAATGACAGAGTTGATGGAAGGGGGTTGTTATGCTAACGGGGGTGTCCTTAGGTGGGAACGAAGGTACAACTTTTGAGGATTTACCTGGATTAGATTCTGAAAGGGTGAAGCCAAACTTGTCGGGAGGAGAAACGAAGGAGTGGAACCTGTTGGATCCCATGGACTGAGGCTCAGGTGGAGGTTACCAGGGAGCTGCTTCTGGTGGTGGATCATTCCGGGTTGTTTGGAGGATGCAGAAGTTCCTGGTCCAACTTACCCGTCTTACCCCCAGCTCGGTTCAGAGACCCTGTTCCTGTTTCCGGCTTCCAATCCAGGTAAAGCCCCCAAAAGTTGTACCTTCTCCCCCAACTAAAGACACCCATTAGCATAACAACCCCCCTCCATCAACTCTGCATCACAAGCTATGGTAACCTCGACCCGCCCATAACCCTGGCAGAAGCCTCTCAGATGAGGACTTCAACATCTTCAGGTGAAGAACTTCAAGTCCAGTTGCCACGACAAGAAGATCTGGACAAGCTTACAGTTCTTACTTCTCTCTTCTTGCACTGCCTGCAAGTACTCGCCTGAGACTCTACCCCCACGGGCTCATCAACTTCTTCCAGACACCCGTCGTGAGACTCGGCGGAGGGTGAACCCCCCCCCCCGGGAGAGGCGCTAACGACCTACTCCATTTGCCGGCAACTCGGCAGAAGCTGTAATGGCGCACGACCGGTGTGCATGCGCGCCCGCATGGACCCCTTGATTAAGGTTGTCGGTGTGTGTCGGAGGGGCGGTAATGGCCGCCGGGAAACGAGCATCAGTAATTCACCGCGTCCGTGTCCAGCCATGTGTTCTAGATATGAATCGGTAGCCCTATCAGGTTAGCATACCATACAGGACGGCGCCTACCCAACAGTTTTTAATGAATATCTCGCTAACGGAGTGTCAGGAGCTTTTTTTCGCAACTTTGGAAAAAGTAGGACAAAAGCGCGCCGTGCTGCCAGGACGCGTCGGGCTCAGCCGTCCATTTGGCGCCACTGCATCCAATCGTTTAGATTAGCAGCTACTTTTAGCATATGCACACGTCGTGGGGCGCGCCAGTGTCTCCGGATGTCCACCAGGTGGCAGTAGATTCTCTGTCTTCTCAGGTTTTAGGTGATTTTTTTTTTTTTTTTTGCCAATGACTTTATTACTTATTTTTTCTAATGTTGACATTAGACGTAATCATTCCATCATTGCAGAAGAAGAATAACAATAATAACAATAACAATAATAATAATAATAATAATAATAAATATTACATTACATGAAAACATTTTTTTAGTAAAGTAATGATCGCAATAATGATGATAATAATAATATTTCAAACTGTTTCACGGCTTGCAGGTTTTAGGTGATCTCATTATTCAAAACAATAACTTTATTGCTGGTTTTGAGAACATTGTTGTGCCAACCACTGCATCGTATTTCCTCCTTGAAATGAAATTTGCATGTACATGATAATAATAATAGTCATCATCATCACCATAGCAATAATGATGATCATAATAATAATATCAATAATAATAATGATAATAATAATAATAATCATCATCATCACCATAACAATAATGATGATAATAATAATAATAATAATCATCATCATCACCATTGTAATAATGCTGATAATAATAATATTCAACAGCATCACCATAGAAATGATTACTATAATAATAATAACAACAATAATAATATTCTTTAGCATCACCATAGAAATAATACTAATCATAATAGTAACAATAACAATTGTCATCACATAGCAATAATGCTGATAATAATAATATTATCGATAATAATAATGATAATAATAATAATCATCATCATCATCACCATTGCAATAATGCTGATAATAATAATATTATCAATAATAATAATGATAATAATAATAATCATCATCATCATCACCATTGCAATAATGCTGATAATAATAATGTTCAACAGCATCACCATAGAAATGATTACTATAATAATAATAACAACAATAATAATATTCTTTAGCATCACCATAGAAATAATAGTAATAATAATAATAATAATAATGACAATAACAATAGTCATCACCGTAGCAATAATGATGATAATAATAATAATAATATCAATAATAATAATGATAATAATAATAATCATCATCACCATCGTAATAATGCTGATAATAATAATATTCAACAGCATCACCAAAGAAATAATAATGATAATAATAACAATAACAATAGTCATCACCGTAGTAATAATGATGATCATAGAATTAATAATAATAATGATAATAATATGATACCATGTGAGAATAATCACTGGAATACTGGAGAGTGTGTGTGTGTGTGTGTGTGTGTGTGTGTGTGTGTGTGTGTGTGTGTGTGTGTGTGTGTGTGTGTGTGAGAGAGAGC
>CAAKHD010010960.1:0-10000 GCA_901007705.1 Fistularia tabacaria | reverse complement strand
GCGGGAGGCTGGAGATCCGGCGCCGGTCCAGTCTGTGCCGGGAAGCGCCCGGTCCCGGTTGAGTTCTCCAAATATCGATTGTGACGATTGCGAGGCGAAGAAGAGGGTTCTGGTGGGGGGGTAGAAAGCATGGTTCCCATAGCAACAGGGCGTATCATTAAAATACCCGGGGGCTTCATTACCGATGTTCTGCGGTCGGACAGGAGCAGAGGAGGTGAAGCCATGGCTCCACGACGGGGGACCGGTTTCTCCCGCACGTTGCTGGCTGCTCTGCTGGCTGCCACGCTCCTGCCAGGTGAGTGCGCATCTTCTCACCAGCCCGCGGTGACATCACTCACCTGTGGCGTTCCACACCAGAGGCCCGAGCTCCGGGAGAGACACACGGCCCACTCTAACTAACTTTTACAAACGGCCTTCTCTCCGTCACGCCTGAAGAACCCGTACCATCCACGACTTTCCGAACGTTAACCGAGGTCCGACCTCTTACCGCTGCCGGACGTTTGCGTCCATTATTTCGTTCTGGAGGTGGAGGCGAGGAGGAGGGTGGCGCGGAAACCCGAGTAAGAAGCACAGAGGTCTCCGTCCGTCTGTTCATTGATTGTTTATCTAACAGGGAAGGTACAAACTGGCCCGAGAGGCCGTGATCCACAGACAGGCTCCTCACGAGCAGGAGACACTCGGACAAATAAAATCAGCCCGAAGAGAAACTTTACATTCGTACAGGTCAGACAAGATAAGACCGGAGTTTATTGATACTCATTGGGGAAACTGGTTTGTCAGGTGACGGGTTCCGTTATTTTGCCCGCCGCATTGACCGAATCGAAGCCCTGCGTGACCCTCAGCCTCAGGAAGTGATCTCCACGGTCCAGGGAGCGAAGACCTGATGGAGCTCCATAAAGCCGCGCGGGTTCGGAGGTGGTCCATTCAAGATTTAATAGCAAATGCAGGCGTGAAAAAAGGGCAGAGCCTTGAAATAAAAGGTGAAGATTCCAAACAGAGAAGAGCAGTTTGCAGTGGATTGATACTCATTCTCATTCATTTCTACTCATCCATGGACACACAGTGTTCTTCTCAAATAAGCAGTCAGATAAATAAACCATACATTCACACAGCCCTGGGGAATGACTCAGTCTGGACCTGACTACTGATATTTACAATTACATACCTGTGTGTGTGTGTGTGTGTGCTGTCCACAGTTGAGCGTTGGGCAGACAGAGAGTGTTTGTGATCTTGAGGTGGTTTTCAGGTTTGTGTCTGGGAGTGTGTTTGAAGCAGAGGTTGGTGCTGCGGCTGCAGATTCCTGCCTGTCTTCACGCCGCTCCTTCCAGCCGTGGTTGCGTTGGAAGCCGCCCGCTGACGTGTTCTTATGTGGTTTGCGCGCGGAGGCCGGTCGCTGGCTGGCTGGTCGCTCCCTGAAAAGATCAGTCTGATAGCCATTACGGGGAAACAGAGGAGTCAGGAAGGCTTGCTTTCATCATCGCAATAAAAAATGAGAAGCTGTCAGCAGGGCCTCCCTCTGGTCCTCCTTGAAGCCCTCCTGCTTCCAGATGTTCCAGGCTTCTCTTTACAGTCTCGTAAAAGAGGTCCTGGCCGGCGGCGTAAAGAGAATCCCGCTCACCTTCACCTCTGTTTCCTCCTCTTCCTCGCCGGCCCTTTCATCTGGAGATGTTTCCTCACGGGACGCGGGTCACCTCACCCTCAATCATCTCCTCCCTCTCCTTGTCTTCCTCTCCTTCTGTCAGGCATTAACACCTTTTTCCCCGCCGAGATGAAAGGGAAAAAAAAAGGCTGAATCCACCGTTCCTTTAGCTGCATGGGGTCCACACACACACACACACACACACACACACACACACACACACACACACAGGCAGCTGAAGCCCTACCAAGAGGTCTGATGCTTCAGGCCCACCTATAAAATCTACAAAGCCTGGCAGCCGCCGGCCTCCGGGGCAGCGCTAATGACGTCCGCCCCGTTTAATGAAGCATATTTGCCCGTTTGAGGTTTGACGGCAGGCGTTCGGGCCGCGAGCTTCGCAGAGACGCCTTCAGGAGCCGCGGAAAAGCACGGCGTAAGCAGCTTCCAGGGGTTTCACGGCCGCTTCTGATTCTCTGTTTGATTCTGTAGCCCTGCTGTCGGCCGGACCGGTCGGGAAGAAGGCCAAAGGACACGGTAAATATCGCAAACGTCTTTTAATTTCATGACATTTGGACTTGAACGCCTCTTTCTCAGAAGTAAACGATGTCAGCCGGAGAGATGAGTGAAAGCACCTTTGATCAATGGGTTAAAGGAGTCCCATTCATCAGGGTGCCTCGGCGACGTGGCCGCCTTCGGCTCTGATAGATGGCCTGCATAACGGCGCGGCCCATTCCCCTCGCAGACACAGGGTGCGATAATACATTAGCCTCAAAAAGCACGTAGCGGTCCTTGAACGTGACGGCGGCGCCCTTGAACGGGCCGTGAGTCCGGGATCAGCAGCGCCTGCGCTCTCCAGGTATCCGGGAGAAGGCGGAGGCGGCCGAGGAGCACAGGAGGCTGATCCGCAACCGCAGGAACATCAGCTGGTACAAGCAGCACTCCGACTTCTGGGAGTGGTACAAGTACTTCACCGACAACGGCAACCAGGAGGCAGTGAGTACGCGCTCCAGACAGAATTTTATTCAAGCCACGTTACTCTGTCTCATCTCTTATCTGTCATCTCATCTCGGCGAGTTTGAAATCCAAACCGTTAAAGTCCTGCAGATCCCGAGGATTCTGTTTGACTGGCGACCGTGAAGCTGCATGTTGCCATGAAAGCAGCGAGTCTCTGCTTCCTGAAGTGACTCTTTTCTCCCTCGAGGCTGAGAAATCTTTCTTTTCAGGGTTTGTTCAGTTTAGAACGTTGAAACCGCTCTAATTAAAACTTCAAAAAATGCGTCCGTCGGCTGATTGTATCGGCGGAGATCTGCCTTGCACGATGCCGGACCGATCTTCTGGCCCTCTCTGAGAGCTGTGACCACCCAATCATGCTGCGCTCAGATTCACGATGGGCTCGTACATCCCGCTCAAAGCTAGAAGGTCCACGGTTGGATCACAGCAGGCCTTTCTGTGCGGGGCCTCCGTGTTCTCCATGCGTCTGCGTGGCGTTCCTCCGGGTTCTCCGGGTTCTCCGGCTTCCCCTCACAGTTCAAACACATGCGGGAGGTTCAGTGGAGACCCTACATTGCGAATCGGGGTGAATCGTTCCAAACAGTCGCTGGGATCTCAAGAGCATCTCTACTTGAGGTGCTTCCCGGGGTCAAATTCAAGTCATTGATTGGTCAATTGTGTTCGCCGCTCCCTCCACCCCCAGGTTCAGGAGATGGACCGCATCTACCTCGCCTACCTCCAGAACAAGAACCGTGCCGAGGCGCGTCGCTCCTACAAGGCCTACCTGCGCCACCTGGGGGACATCTACAAGTCGTGTGCTGACTCTGAAGACGCCGACTGTATCGCTTCTTACACCACCAGGCCGAAACCCAAACCAGAGCTGCCCAAACCCGCAGCAGTAAAAACCTGTGACCCAACCAAGGATGCGTACTGCCTGTACGCTGCTCTAATTCAGGGCAAGAGCACGTATCTGCCCCTGGTCCTCCCAGCTGCCCCCCCTGCCCCTGCCCCAGCCAAGACCCCCGCTCCTCTGTACGTCCGCTCCGCCGCGCCGGCAAAGGATCCAGAGTCTGGCTATCACTACTATGCTCCATCTTCAGTGCCCTTCCTCTCCAAGGTATGCTGTCCGGCAGTCTTCTTCTGCGACCCAAAAGTCGACAGCGCCGGCCGCTGTGTGTAACATCATGCTATCAGCCGGCTAAACAAAGTAGCTGTTTCTCTTTCAGGAGCAGAAGGCCGAGCTGCTCCGCATCTGCTCTGCCGAAGACATCGAGTGTTTGCAATTCCATCTGAGAGCTGCCTATGGTCACATCCCATCTGCCGGGCCCCCTCCCTCGTATGCCCACCTTGGCTGTGACCCAAAGAAAGACCCCGGTTGCACCGCAAAACTGGTGCAGAAGACCCCCTCTGGTCTCTACATGCAGTACCCCAACTGTGACCCGCTCAGGGACCCCCTCTGCGCCTACGCTGCCTCTCTGGTGGTAAGATGAAACAAGGCCACGTCCCTTCTCTCCCTTGTTTTGAATAAGGTTGTGCAGTTGACATGACATCTTTTTGTCCTCCCCAAGGCGCCCCGTGCCCCCAGCCCTCCTGCCCCAGCAGGTCCCGGATCCTGCAATCCCCTGTTTGAGGACGGATGCAATCCTCTGACAGCCATCAAATTTGCATCTCCCCCAGATTCATACAGGGCTGAGGAAAAGGAGGAGGCTGCTGCCATTCGCGCCGCTCCTCCCGCCGCGGAGCAGTACCATGACCAGTATGCCATGTTCAGAGACGCTCACGCCAATGCAAACAGAGTCCCCGATCCTTATGCTATGTACCGCCAAGCTAACCACCCGGCTTCCCATTCAAACAATGACCCGTATGCGATGCTGCGTCAGTTCATGGCCCAGTCTCAAGGCCATGACCCGTACGCGCCACGCATGGAGGCGGCTCCTGAATCCAACCCCAACGACCCTTTCTCGGCAATCCGACAGGCGCTCGCTGCCATGCATCGCCGTGGCTCTCCAGAACCCCGACAAGAGTACCCATTCTCCCGTCCAAATTACGGGGAGCCCGCCCCGGAGGAGCAACACTCTTTTGGCCCGCCGGGTAAAACCAAGGAGGGCTACGACTGCTTCGTCGGCTACGATCGGGACTGCGAGCCCGTGAAGCCCGACGAGCCTCGATTTCGTTTCCAGCAGCGGATCCCCTACCCCGCGGAGGCCTACGAGCCCCGCCTGAGCGTCGAGGACAGACGCAACGGGGTCATGGAGCCTACCAACCCACACTGCGACCCGGAGTACGACCCGGACTGCCGGCTGCGGCGCTACGAGCCGGAGCAGAGTGGAGCCGAAGCGCGGCCCAAGCAGCACAGCGAGGAGATGCCGAACCAGGGCGGGGCAGCCGTTGAGCGCCAGCAGGAGCAGCAGGAGCAGTACGAGGCGGAGCCCTTCCAGAGCGGCCAGGATGAACCTCACATGTCTTACCAGTCTCTCTCGCAGGGGATGCCGAGCCTCCAGGACATACTAAGACGCTACGGAGACCGGTTCCCTGAGCAGGAAGACCACAGAGCTTACGCAGAAGACTACCGCAACAAGTAAACTCACACAAGCGCGCAGATGGACATGAACACGCCGTCCCACTACTTCATGTAGCTTATCTCCTGGCTGGCTCACCGACCCAAACGCCGACCGGACCGCAGGTGCCACAAGCTCGAGGGGTCCACGGACACGATGAGCGGGTCACGGACAATGCCGTCACATTTCCCACAGACTTCCAGACGTCGGTTCCAGCCGCAGGCGCGTGCATGTAGGCCACGTTCTCTTATCTTCAGCCGCTCTAGGACCCGTTGCTTCCCACCATCCATCTCCAACCACTGCGATGTTCGGTGGCTCCTTCAGTGCTCGGCTTTGCTTCACTATCTACGCATTTGTTATTTGTTTGTCGCTATTCTGTCTGTGATTAATTAAGGAAAGGTTTTTTTGTTTTTTTTCACATTGGATGTTCTAATAAAAAGATCTAGAAAGCCGTGTTGTTCTGATGACGTTTATCGGGCGCAGAGATTTTGACATGTCATTCATAGTTGCGTACGGAGGCACTGTGGGACGGACTGACCAAGGGGGGAAGTCCATGTTGTTTTGTGCTGGCAGCTCCGCTTTCCTGACAGATGTAGGCTGACGTGCTAGCTAAAGAAGCAACCATCAGTGACACCAGAGGCAGATGGAAGGAGCAGGTCCACAGGAGCTCCGTTCGAACAGTTGAACCTCAAACGCCTTTAAAATCTCTTTGTGGAATCTTACTTGGTAAATTCCTCTTCTAAAGAAGGTCAACATTGAAGGAAATGTGCTGAGAACTGTCGTCCCATGGAGTCTGGTCTGGAGACACTGAGGAGAAGACTGGAGGCACAGCTGGACGCAGCAGAGATGAAGATGTGGAGGTTCCTCTCTGGGAGAGAGGATCTGGGTAGAAGGATGCTGAGGTTGGAGGAGGTCTGGAGGAAGACCAGAGAGGAGGTTCATGGATGGAGAGCCAGAGGACGGGAACGTCACTGGTGTGAGAGAAGAGGATGCAGAAGAGAAGGTTAGATGGTGGAAGATGATTGGCTGTGGGAGCAGCCCCAAAGAACAGAAGACTAAATGCTGTTAGCACGAATGCACCATTTGAGTGATGACAAAGAAATAAAGACTCAATCAAATATGATTTTGAGAATGTATCCCTGGAAGGTACTCGGATCTGTGACCCGCAAAGAAAGTTTTATGGCAGAAGATAATCGGCAAAACAAACTGACATCCGTCATCATTCGATTCAGAGCCCAAATTCAAATCTGTCAAATCTGGAAACGTTCAACGGTCACATGACAGAAACGCCACAATCTCAACAATATCTCTCGTGCGTTTTGCCGTTTTTCTCCTTGTCATCGGCATCGTCCCGTCTGTGTCGGTTTGCAGGATGCAGGAGAGCCCCGTTGTTTATTTGTTGTGACAAAATATTTCCCGACTCAAAGACTGGCGGCGTTGACTCGTCTGATTCCTGTTCACAGGGCTGGTTAGCGTCTGCTTTTTGGTCCCCCCTTGCTTTCATTTGATTTTTTGCTCAAAAGGATATTGTGTCTGTATGAAATTACATCCCCGGTCGGATGTGGAAAGGCAGCGGCGCCTGCTTTTCATCTGGAAAATGGAAGAAAGGCAGTGCAAAGGCATACAGAGCCTCGCAGAGCAGAGCTTTGACTGCACCACAATGAATCCTCACTGGGTCTCCTGTGAAGAGTTAGGGTTAGGTTAGCTTAGGTTGGGTTAGCTTAGGTTAGGTTAGCTTAGGTTAGGTTAGGTTAGCTTAGGTTAGGTTAGGTTAGGTTAGGTTAGGTTAGGTTAGGTTATGTTAGCTTAGCTTAGCTTAGCTTAGCTTAGCCTAGCTTAGCTTAGGCTTAGCTTAGCTTAGCTTAGGCTTAGGTTAGGTTAGCTTAGCTTAGCTTAGGTTGGGTTAGCTTAGGTTAGCTTAGGTTAGGTTAGGTTACTGTTCGGGTTAGGGATAGCGTTAGCGTTAGGTTAGGTTAAGTTAGGTTAGGGTTACTGTTAGGGTTTGGGCTCCGGCAAATTTGGCCCCTGAAATGGGTTAGGGTTAGTGTTAGGTTTAGGGTTAGGGTTAGCATTAGGTTAGGGTTACTGTTAGGGTTAGCGTTATGGCTCGGGCAAATTTGGTTAGGGTTAGGATTAGCATTAGGTTAGGTTAGGGTTAGGGTTATGGCTCTGATAAATTTGGTTAGGGTTTGGGTTATGGTTAGGGTTACTGTTAGGGTTAGGTTAGGTTAGGTTAGGTTAGGTTAGGTTAGGTTAGGTTAGGTTAGGTTAGGTTAGGTTAGGTTAGGGTTAGTGTTAGTGTTAGGGTCAGGGTTAGGGTTAGTGTTATAGCGCCGGTAAATTTGGGCTCTGAAATGGTACTTTCACCAACTCTAGGTTTCATTAACTAGATGATTGGCAGCCGTATCACAATGTTGCGATACTCAAAATCATTATACATATAGGGTTGGGGTTAGGGTTTCAAATTTATATATATATAATTGATTTGTGTGTGTGTGTGTGTGTGTGTGTGTGTGTATGACATTGATATATAATATTAACATCTATCTATAAATATGTTTGTATGGAAATATATTGAGTGTGTTTTTGTATTATTCTATGACTGTTGTTTATTATTGCATTGTGTATAACTGGAATGCATGTTATGTGCTGTGTTTTATTGTACTGTGAATTGTTACATTGTGTATTATTTCATGATGTATGACTGAATTGCATGTTGCTGTATTGTGTGTCAGTGAATTGTGTGTAATTGTCCTGTGTATTGTTGAGATCTGGGTCAGTGGGAGGTGTGAATGTGAGCCTGAGCCAGACTCCTGCTGTGCGTCAACAAAGTTGTCCATAAAGTTGATTCTCTACCTCCTAAATTCTTGAACGAAACCCCCAACTTCCTGTTTCAAACCTAAGCATTGACAGAAGAGCTCCTCACATCCAAACTCCATCAACGGAAAACATTCCTCTGTTTTAGCTGTTTTGAATTCTCGGACTTTGATCGGATGAGATCCTGCCTGATCGTCGTCTCACATGTACACGTCTGAGAGCAGCGTGTTCCTGCTGTCCTGCTGCCTGCAGATCTTTGAGGACTGTGTCCGCTGTCATCAAGAGTGAGATACTATGTTGTAAGTCCATCGTTGGTCTGCGGCCGCATCTGCGATGGAATCGAGGACGTGTGGAGAGACTGATGAGACGTGGAGACGGAGAGGACGCAGCAGCGTCCCGTCCGTCGGCCATCTTCTCGCGCTGAAATGGGATTGCACGGGAGGTGGAACGCCTTGGCCACCAATGGTCGCCCTGCTGGAAACTGCCATCGGACGACTTTAAGGTGAAATAAAATCTACAGGGGACGCCAGGGAGTCTGTGTGGAGGTGGACGGAGGGACTGCGGCTGAGGGCAGGAGAATCACTGCATGTACATAGACACTATTTAACACAAGATGACACAACCGAAGATGGCATGACATAAGATAAGAAAAGATAAGAAAAAAAAGAAAAGAAAAGAAAAGAAAAGATGAGATGAGATGAGATGAGATAAGCTAAGCTAAGCTAAGCTAAGATAAGATAAGATAAGCTAAGATAAGACAAGATAAGACAAGATAAGACAAGATAAGACAAGATAAGACAAGATACGATAAGGTAAGATAAGATAAGATAAGATAAGATAAGATGAGATGAGATGAGATGAGATGAGATGAGATGAGATGAGATGAGATAAACTAAGATAAGCTAAGCTAAGCTAAGCTAAGATATGATAAGATAAGACAAGACAAGACAAGACAAGACAAGACAAGACAAGACAAGACAAGACAAGACAAGACAAGACAAGACAAGATAAGATAAGATAAGATAAGATAAGATAAGATGAGATGAGATGAGATGAGATGAGATGAGATAAACTAAGATAAGCTAAGATAAGCTAAGATAAGATAAGATAAGATAAGATAAGATAAGATAAGATAAGATAAGATAAGATAAGATAAGATAAGATAAGATAAGATAAGATAAGATGAGATGAGATGAGATGAGATGAGATAAACTAAGATAAGCTAAGCTAAGCTAAGACAAGATAAGATAAGTTAACACTTTATTGATCCCCATAGGGGAAATTGCTTTGTCACAGCAGCGCAACAATAACAATATCAATAAAAATGAGTGTAAATATAAATAAGAGAGACAATTAAAAGATAGTGAAAAGATATCTATAAAAAATTAAAAATAGAGAAAAAAGAGGAAATAGATAAATAAATAAATAAATAAATAAATAAATAGAAAAAATAAAATATTTGAATATCAAGGAAATTTTAGAAAATCAATGAAACCCCAGAATATGAGAAGACAATGTGCAGATTAAAAGCTGCAGGAAATCATCCAAAATTTACTAAGAGGTTATTAAGACAGGATAAAACACCGAATGAAAAGAGGGGCTTCTGAGGACCGCGAAATATAGGTCAGGAATAATCAATACAATTATCGATTGATCTTCTAACTGATCATTTGAAGGGGAATCACTTGTATTTCAGCTCCAACTTCGAGCCGTGTGTGTGTGTGTGTGTGTGTGAGACAGTGTGTATGTGTGTGTGTGTGTGTGTGTGTGCGTGTGTGTGTGTGTGTGTGTGTGTGTGTGTGTGTGTGTGTGTATGTGTGTGTGTGTGTGTTAGTGTGTGTGTGTTAGTGTGTGTGTGTGTGTGTGTATGTGTGTGTGTGGGAGAGTGTGTATGTGTGTGTGTGTGTGTGTGTGACAGTGTGTGTGTGTGTGTGTGTGTGCGTGTTTGTGTGTGTTCATAAGCGTGTGTGTTTGTGTGTTTATGTGCGCATGAGTT
>CAAKHD010010959.1:0-16371 GCA_901007705.1 Fistularia tabacaria | reverse complement strand
GGGGGGGTGGGGGGGGGGGCGGGGGGGGGGGGGGGGGGGGGGGGGGTGCGGGGGGGGGCACCTACCTCCTGGGCGTTCTCCCTCAGCTGCTGCTCGGCCTTCATCACGCTGTTTATGGCGTTGTCCAGCTGATCCTGTGCCTGCAGGCACTGCCTGAGCCGTCCGACTGCTACTGCCTCCCCCATCCTGGACCGCAGAAGACGGGAGGAGGACATGTCACGCCGGGGACAATCCGTCAAACAGATTTCGGGTCAATTTCTCCTCTTTCTGCGCTCTCTAGGGTTTCTGTTCAGACTCAGCGGACCTCGGAGCGTCCTGGAGGTCGGACGTTAGAAGCCGGCTCCAGTGGACTCCCCTCATCGGCTTAACGTCGGACAAGATCTAGGGACGCCTGTTAGACTCGCCGGAGACCTTTGAGCAGATCCCTGCACATTGAACCTGAGCACGAACGCTCTGCTGGTAAACAAGTCTCCTGGCGCCTGCTCCCAGCTGATATCAGCTGATAGGCCGGGTGGGAGGTCGCAGCCTCACCCCCCCTCCCCTGCTATCAGCTCCAAACACCTGCCGATAAGAACATTCACTTTCCCCGGGTGGAGGAAAACAAGCCCATAAACCACCTCCTGACCGTTGGCCTGGACTAACCACAACAACATCTCCAGCTGAGCAACTTCAAATAAGTCAGCAGATGATCCATTCCTTGTGTGCACTCAAAAAGAGGCCACCAGGCCCTGAGGCACCGGGCTGGCCTGTACACACATCTGGAGAACAAACTGCATCCCTACATGCATGTACACAGTACTCCAAACAACACTACATGGAGTTAGTACTGTGGACCAATACTAAGTGCATGCAGGTGGTACTGCAGACCACTACCAATTTGGTGTACTTCATACTGCAGAGCAGCAATAACTCCGTGAAGTTAGCGCTTGTCTGCAGGAAATACTTCGCCGAAGGAAAAGCGGATCCTCGACATCGCCCTAAAATGGGTCGCTGAATGTCTGTCATATTGAACATCAATTACAAATAGTGTTTTAATTTCATATTTCAAAACGTTCCTTCATCTGACAATTTACCAACAGCCTTTCCTCACTCCGGCTCCGGTGGGAGCGGGAATCCACCGGTTTTCCTACCTGCGGAGAAACACCGAGGAGCAGAAGAAGGAACACCTGAAGCTCCGTTCGCACACCGACACCCGAACCCGACCCGGCACCCGCACTGGCGCCGACACCGACAGCGATGACGGGGCTTCAGGACTGCCAGAGACCGCAAAGGGACCAGGAAGTGTCCGCCATCGGCGCCCGGCGGCCGGCACGTACGCAGCGAGGGGCGGGGCTTAGCCGGGAGACCCGGATGGAGCGGCGGATCAGCTGGAAGCGGCTTCCACGTGCCCACACGGGAACGTGGAGGCCGTGGGCCCGCCGCCAGTGGAAAAAAAGGACCGATTCGCATGCGGCTGGCCAGAGAGCCAGCCGGTTCCCCCCCTGAGCATCACCAACTGCCCGGTTCGGCTAAACCCGAGTATCACGGGAGAACCGGGGAGCGGAGATGGGGAATGAACAAGTCACTGTCGGAGCCCGGGATTCGGGACTCCAGACCCGCGCTGAGAGCGACGAGCCTCGGCTTTGCGGTCGAGGTAGTTTCAGACGTTCATACGACACGGCGGACCCGACTGTTACCGGGGCCGAACCCGGGACAGGAACCGGAGCCGGCAACGGCGGCAGTCGGTCATTTTGTAAAATGGAAACACGTCGTGACGTCACTGCCCTCAATGAACGGTTTGCGTTCGCTAGCTAAAGTGCTAATATAGCCGGGAGCGTCGCGGGGAAACGGGGGTGCTTTCATCGTCGGGACGTGTAGGTACACCGGGGGTGACGACCCAGAACCTCCGGGGACACCGAGCTAGCGGCCGCCCCGGTGAGACCCGGCCCTCCTGACGGGACCGACTCCATTTTGTAGTTGTCGGTGTTAGCAGGTGGCTAGCACCCGGAGCTAGCCGCAACCAGCGATTCCCGCGTCAAACTCACCGGCCGCTCGAGTCGCGGGGTCTCGACGCGGAGCTCATTATTATCCCGATGGATTGGAACCGCGACCAGGACCCGTCACCTGCCGCTGTTTCCCACCGAGTCTGCACAATGTCACCGCAAAGCACCGGGGAAGACGGGGAGGGGGGGCTCTCTTCACTCGGTGTTCAGCCGGAACCCGCGGGCACTGTAGCGCCCCCGTGCGGCGCGGAGGGGAACGGCAGCACAAGGAGGAAGGGGATTTGGCTTCAGAGACAAAACGTGCCAAAGATTCTGATTGAATGACTTTATTAGAAACGGGCCCAGCACACATCTTACATTTATTAAATTTAAAGTACAGTTGTCTCACAGGATGGGCTTTGAGGCACTGGAGGAGGAAGAAACCTACATACCAGTGTGCACAGAGAAGACACGCTCTAAGGAAGACAGACCTTCACTGAGAACAAATGTGACTTCTATCCTCAGTGTTCTGTAAAAGTGTCAGCGGAGCCGGCCAATCATCAGCCCTCTTCTCTTCAATCCAGGCATCAGACGAAGAAGTGGATGGAGGACGGAGTCTGCTTGGTCTAGTCCCGGGTGGGGCCTGCAGAGAGCACTCACCTGGCTCGCCCATCAAAGACTGGGGTTGACATCAGACATCAATCACCTCCATCTGACAGCCCGTGGACCCTGGTCCTCCTCTGGAGATCAGCCTCTCTCTGACCCCACCATGTCCCACATGTCCTGAGAGAAGGCAGGTTCCTTCTTTTTGAAGCTAAGAGAAGAAGCACTGGACACTTCATGACAAGTCAGTTTAATAGAGACCAGGTGACGGTGGGATGAGAAGGTTGTCCAGATGAACACTCCGAGACACCTTGGATCCGACGGCAGATTGGCAGTTTCTGGAAGATGGAGAACATTACTTTTCCCACCACTTTCCTGTCGCCTGCCGAAGGTCTGGATCACGGGGGCGTCAAGTCCGGCAATACCGGGAGCCCTGCCGGTCACTCGGAGGTCTTGTTCACCTCCATTTCCCACTTCTCCAGGAAATCTTGCAGGTTGAGGTTGAACAAGTCGAGTCCTTTGGGGGACAGGTGGACTCCGTCGGCCCGGTACAGGCCTGTATTGGCGCCACATCGGATGTTTTCATGGGCCAGCGACGTTCCACCCAAGTGGGAGATGATATTGTGGACCCTGCGGTTCACGGTGGTCCGAACCAGATCCACCTCGTGGCTGTCGGCCGAGTGGCGCCACACTCGACGGGGCAGGATGTTGGACCAGACCAGGACACACTGGGGGAAGATGCTCCTCATGGAGGTCAGGTCTTTCTTGACAGAGGCCAGTAAGTTAGTGGGGCTGTCGGTGCTCAGGTCGTTGCCGCCAAGGTGGACGATGAGGACGTCCGGGTTGGGCCAGGTGACCTTTAGCTGGTGGAGCTGGGGCAGAAGCTGTGGCCATGTCATGCCCTGGATGCCCTTCCACCAGATGGCCACCTTGCCAGGGTCCATGCCCAGCTGGATACCTACCTCTGGAGACTTGGCTCGCGACTCGGCCCAGTACACCAGCGAGTGACCGCAGATCCAGACGGTCTTGGGTTCGCTGCCCGACAGTTTGCCTGGAAATACGGAGGCGAGTTATTGGAGGACACCACCATCATGACTTCCGCATGATGGAATACCGAAGTTCTTGTGTGTGTTCCTCTGATGCCGGAACCACAAACCAAACCCTGGGCTGGTTTCACAAAGATTCTCTGACAGAAACGGTCCCGGGCCCATTCAAGGTGTCTTCTGGCGTCGCCCCATGGTGAACATCGAGGCCTAGAAGATACATTTCCCATTTCCAACGGTGATGGGAAGCCAGACGTTTGAGACCTTCTGACCAGTGGAGGTTTTAGGACCCTCCGTCTTTGTGAAACCAGCCAGGTTCCTTCGGGCTACGTCAAACCTCATGCTCATCAACTGGGAGGAAGCCCCTCCTCGTCCGGTCAATTTTCTGACTTGTTATTGGCCCTCCTTTAGTCCTTACACTGGGGGGTCCGAGTATAGTTAAGTCCTCCTTCCAACGAGGCAGGTAACTAGTTAACAGCTAACACTGCAGACTTTATGGAGACATGAAGGTGATGGTGAACATTCGACGTCCTGCGTAAACTAGTTGTGAGCTCTGCTGGTTTAAACCCTGGTCAAGTGATGGGATCAAAACGACCACCTACCTTTAAAGTCAATATGGGTTCCTTTCAAACACCCGCAATTAAACATCAAAATGATGGAGAAGACCGTGTTCCTGTCTTCTCCCAGACTGAGGTGGAGGTGGAGGGGCGTTTACAAGGCCTTCCAGAACTTCCCCACACAATCAGGGATAAAATGGCCTTTCTCCTTGATGCACTCTGATTGTCTGAACTTCATTCAGAAGATCAGAACAACAGGAGAACTCTGGAGAAGTCCTGGACAGCCAGAAGGCCATCTTTCCCCATGATGCTAAAGTCACATGCTAACCCCTGCTCCGATGAGCACTCTCAGCAGGTCTAGTCTGAAGGGACCAGGATGTCATGGTGACCTCTGTTCCGAACAGAAGGGGAAGTCCCTATTTAAGTTCCAAAGAGCTAAGGTTAGCTTCATTACACAAAGAACAGTGGGAAGTTAATGCTGACGCTATGAACAGGTGTTAAATAAAACGTTAGCGAGTGGGTATTGGCCACATCCGCATCCTTGGGGTATGCAGCTGCTACTGAAGGCGTTGAGGATGTTTCTACCTCCATAGAACCTTCTGGAACTGCACAGACAGTGAACAGCTAGCTGACAGGAACTTGGCGCTTATTGGAAAAAGACATGTTCTTGTTCAAAAGCATTCAATGAAGTAATGATTGATGTATCGGATGAACTTCCACGGCCGTGCCTCAGATTAGGAAAATAAACTGGATTCGCTAGATGCGCCAGAACCAACAGTAAAATTAACAGTACCATTTAAAGTCTTCAGGCTACGGACACTCACAGCGAAAACACATTGGTCCCAAATAACTTCTCCTGTCTTTCTGCAGCTTTCCTTAACTTCATTGCACTTCATAGTGACGATAAAGCTGTTCTCTTCTTCTCTTAAGCTAGCTTCAGACCGTCCCTATTCTTTACTCTCCTATTTGAACTAGCTCATTAACAAAGTTAGACGTCGGTCAAAGCCTACATGTTTTGGTTCAAAAAAAGTAGAAATACTTGAGTCATGTAGGAAGGTCTTCTTTCCTTACCTCTGCCACCCAGGACTCAGCGCTCTGTCAGTCAACACATAAGCAGACCTTCTGTGAATCCAACGCTTGACATGATCTCCCACTGAGACGCTAAGTGGAACTTGGCACCGCGTGATACGACCAAGAGTCTGCAGCTAGCTAAGAGAAGCTAGCTGAATGCCCTTTGAACACAGATCACTTTTCTTGGAACAGACGTCCCGTCTGGCCAGGTTCACTCGCTAGCTAGACATTGGAATGTTAGCGAACATGGATAACGCGCCGCAAGAGCGAAAAGGCTGCAAGGTCCCGTTTGTTCTGGCTAGCTAACGTTTCTAGCTTCGACTGAGCACATGGAAATCAAGTGTAGTAATGTTACTTGTTGGCAAAATTGATTTCCGGCTGAAGTTGTTAGCTTAGCATGCAGCTACTCTGAGTTGAGTCCCACGAGTGGGCAAACTGGTGTCCGTAAATTATGCTCTTCCTCTTCATCGTCCTCAATCCAGTGTGTTTTCCTTCACGCACACACGCTCTATGTAGAGTTACATGTCTGCAGTCGGCACAGAATACTGCGGTCGCCTCGGGCATCTGTTATCCCGTATTTACGGACCCAAACTCGGGTGACGAATCGGTGAGTAAACTTAAAGCCCTTTGAGACTTAGCTAGGGTTTGTGAGGCTAGTTTAGCAAAACACAGCTGAAGAACTGGGCTATTCACACACACAAAAGTGAGCCAACTTTACTTACCCTCAACAGGTTTGCTAGGACCTGACTTAGACTTACCCCCTTCGGCACTTTGGATGTGCAACAAAAATTCCTGCCGCCCACAAAAAGCAGCCGGAGAAATGCACGCGCAAACAGAAATATCGTAAGCTAACTCCTCAGAGAGCAGCGGGCTAGCTGGTCTAACAGGATGCAAAGGTTCGAGTAAGGTCTTCCTGCAGGACGTTTCTGGAAGACAAAGGTTTCAGTTCTATGATGATGGAGGGAGATTTCTTGGTCCACTCTCTGAAAACAGTCAAAACTCAGACCTCTGTTTGTGGGTGCCACTGTTACTGATTATTACATAAAAAAATGAATAAAGAACATGAGAATGTGAACATCCCAGGTGAGCACAGTTTTAAAAATGAAAGCAAATAAAAGCAGCACACAGACCTTGTGGACCAGCCTGTGAGAAGGTCTGAGAAATACTTCAAGCTAACTGACGCTGCAGTTGAATAGCTTGTTGGAAAGGCCATGCCTGAGCAGGCCCGCTGCCGGGGCTCTGCAGGTTGGAGGTCATTCATGCTTGATCTGATTGTTCCAGCTGTTCTCGACTCCTTCCTGGCCTAATGGATCCTACAAGGACAGGCTACAAATACTGCTACTCTGGTACCTTTTTCAAGACAAAGTAGTACAAGATACTCACTGCTAACTCTGAGTTCTAGAAACAGCAGCCGGTTCCTCTTCCTGTGGGGGGTTTGTTCCTGTCCGGGCATGAAACGTTGTTCCTTACTTGCTCCGATTTAAGCTCACCGATGGGGACACGCGCAGCGGTCAACGGTTAGAAATTCATCTAGCCCAAGAGCAGAATGAATACTGACCCGTCTTCTGCGGTCAGAATGGAACGACCCAACTGGATCGCCGCTAAGACGGTGAAAACTAGCGCCGGTCCTTTTCTTCGCCCACTGAGCCCGGGCGTGCAGAACACCAGTGGTTAAAAAGACTGAGAGAACAATGTGAGACAGGAAAGGTCTGGATTAAGCGGGCCAGAGAAGAACCAAACCAGGCAACAGTCGTTTTAACAGCCTTTTTTGGGGTTGGGGGGGGGGCATTCAAGAACAGAAGATTAGGTCTTTCTGAAAGTCAGGGATTCAGAAGAGTTTGTCAATTGGCTGCGCTTGGTGGCGGAAGTAGCTTTGAGTCCCTGCGAGTTGTGATACCTTCCAGAAGCCCCGCGTTCAGAGGGAGACGAGCACCGGAACACGGACGGGTTTTGGGCGCCACCCTCCCCTGGAGGTCCACGAAGCCTCTGTGAGCGTTTATAAATGCATCTCCAACTGTCAAAGTGAGTCATTATTACGAGGAACCGCGTACCCCACCCCGATACCACAGTTAGCCTTCGAACTGGAGCCTCTGACCCGTCCCAGCACCGTGGCTCAAACCTGACAGTGGACAGTAAAGGGTCGAGGAGATCGCCGGGACAAATCATTTGGCCTTGCTCACGGGTGGTGGGACGGACCAGCCACTGGCTCAAAAGGCAGATGGGCAGCTCTGTGTCAATGGACATGTCAGCTGCAACATACAGAGCTCAGATGGTTTGACAGAGAAGGAGCTCCAAAACCAGATTATCTGTGTCACATCAGGAATCGCCTACGACGAGGACGCACTGCCCAACCAGAAGGCCAGATGCTGCTTCTCAGGCAAGCCCGGCATCGCAATCAAGCCGAGCAGTGACCTCCCTCTGATAAAACCTTTTCTTCTACATGTGAGTGGGGAAAAAACGTGTATCTACCTGCTTGAAGACTAACATCATCTCATTTTTAGTTTAGCTTTCATTTGGCCCTGAAGGAAGCAGATGACACGCTCCTGAACCATGGACTGTTCGCCTGCCAGGGACGCAACATGGCCGACAGCTAAGCTCCCTCTGATCTAGCGGCTGCTACTTTGGTGAAATGGCTCGGTGGCTAGATACCTGAGGAGATCCCTGCACTCTCCACCTTTGGCCCATCTGGCTTCTTTCCAGCTTGCATCTCCTTGTAGTGCTGCTCTCTCTTCTCCCAGAGCCTCTGGTCGTACGACTCCGGCTGCAACACAAACAAGCATCGGGTCACAGCGTTCCCGGGTATCGAGACAGTCCACATCGGGGTTCCGTGTTTCTCCAGCTGAGTTGCCCCGTGACAAATTTCTGGTCGGAGCGTCACACGGCCCTTCGTCCGGACCTGTGTTTTGCTCATTCGGCAAACAGCTTCTAGCTGTCTCCGTGTTCAGTTTGACGAGGAAACTTTGAGGTTAAATGTAAAACTCAAGAACCAAAGGGTCCCGCGTCAAGAAACCTTAATTCTCGACTGCATTCTAGATGAGGGAACCCCGGTGCTGGTGCTGGTCCTGCTACTGGTACCCTGTTGTTCCAGTGACCGTACCTTTTCCTTCTGCTTGGTTCTGATGTCTTGGTCGGTCTCCACCGCCGTCCCCACACAGGAGGCAGATGACATCTCTGTGGGCAAACTGAACTGAACCAGTTTGACCGGTTTGGCTCCCGGCTGAGCCGCCAGAGATTTCACGGTCTCGATGACCTTCAGGCACCTGGCCACGGTGGTGGAGATGGCGGACTGGTCGTCGCTGAAAGGACCGGCCGACGTCACCGCCGGGGTTGAAGGTGACGAAGGACCGGAGGAGCCGGTGGGCGGAGCGACAGAGAGCTGGCCGGCAAAGCCGAAGCCGGCTTCATTCACGGCCAGAAGGAAAGGGGGTTGTCCCGAGGATCTTCTCGGAGGAGGACCAGGAGGAGGTCCAGGAGGAGCTGGCCCGGGACGGCGCGGCGGGGGTCCAGGGGGCGGTCCTGGAGGACTTGCGAACCTCTGGGATGTTTGACCCTCCCCGGGGCCCAAACTGAGCCGCGTGGGGTTCGGCGACGGAGGTACTGGGGTCGTGAGCCCGAGGGGCCAGTTGAGCGGAGGGGAAGGATGTTTGTAGTTTACAGGCGGAGGCCCAGGTGGAGGCTTGGGACAGTGGGTAGGGGACAACGTCCCGCTCATGGACATGCTGAGACTCTGCAGCTCTCGAGCCTTTTTTAGAGTTTCCAGTTCGTGTTTGTCCAGGAAGGGGTCGTATTCAAGGACGGCCTTGTGTCTGCTGACGGGCTCCAAACTGGAGGCCCTGGCGGGGGACGGGGAACGGGTCGCATCCGCAGAACCGCTGCGGCCGCTTCGCCGATCCACGAAGGTGTCCCTTTCGGTGGACGAGGACTTCTGAGCACAGAGTTTCTCCTGAGCTCGGCTGGCCAGCTTGGACACGTCTCCTGTGCTCAGCCTCAGGCCAATGGTGCGGAGCAAACTCTTGATCTTGTCGTAGGGCTCCGTTTTGGTGGTGGCTTCCTCGCTCGGCGTCTCCCTGGATGTCTGCTGAGGGCTGGGTCGTTTCTCGCGCTCCTCTAAGGTCGCGGTACCGCCGGGGGGGTCCCGGGCGAGACCCACCAGTCGAGAAAAGCCCTTTCCGTCCTGAAGGGCCCGCTCGTGGGGCAGGAGGTCGTCATTATCGTAGCTCGGCTCACAGTTCTTCTCGGCGTCCACCTTCCTGTTGAGCATGTCCAGGAAGCGATTGAGGGGTGGCTTCTCAGGCGGAGGGGAACGGCGCGAGGTGGCCCTCTCCGGTCTATGGGCAGGGCTCCCGGCCAGTGGCTCGGCGGGCGAAGGAGGTCTGAAACCGGGATGGGAAGACGAGGAGTTTGAAGAAGGGGACCGTGTCGAGGGGCCGTGCGGCTCTGAAGATTTGACGGGACGGCGCTGAGGATCCGCCGACACCCGGCGGAGGTACCGATCTTCGAAGGGCTCGTCGTACACGTCGTAGCGATCTGTGAACCTCGGAGTGCCGGAGGACGGGCCGTCCGCCGCGGGGTCCGCGTAGAGCCCGCCTTCGCCGGGGCGGCAGTCACTGTACGGCTCAGGAAACGGGCGGCCGGAGAAGGAGTCTCCGTAGCGTTCTCCGTAGGGTTCCTCGTAGAGCCTGTAGGGCCGGTCGTAGTAGGGGTCTTCGTAGGGCCGGAGGGGGTGATGGGGGTACTCCGGGGCCTCCACGCGCTTCTTCAGGATCGAGCGCACCGGTTTGTACTCGGTGAGGGGGACGGCGATCCTGCCGTGGTTGTAGTCGATGCAGGTCCGTTGCCCGGGATCCAGTCCCCTGGGGTCCACCAGGGACTTCTTGTAGGCGATCATCTCGTTGAGCTCCTCCAGCTCCCGCTTCTTCCTGGCCAGCTCGTCGTCCACGGCGCCGCCCCTCCGCGGCGCCGGGCTCGTCTCCCTCCGTCTCCTCCGGGTGTCCTCGCGCTCCCTGCTCAGCTTGCTCTTCTTCCTACCGGCCCGGTCTTCGCTCCTGCTCCGGCTCGGGCTCTTGTCGGAGGTCCTGCTGCGGCTCCTGGTCCTTCTGCGCAAACGTTCTCGGCTCCTGCTCCGCTTGTGGCGGCCGCCTTTGCGCTCCCGGCCCGCACCGGAGGTCTGCTTCCTCTTGACGGCGCGGCCGAACTTATCTCTGGACGGGCTCCGGCTCCGACGCCGGTCCCGACTTCGGCTCCGGCCTCGGCTCCCTCCGCTCGCCGCGGACCTGCTGTCCCGGGCTCGGAGGTTCTTCACTACGGCCTTTAGCTTGTCCGCGCCTGGTTTCTCCTTCCTGGAAGGTGGAGGGCAGTCGAACATTTGCTCTACATAAACCTTCTCCGGCTCGGGCAGAAAGAAGAAAAAGGAAGAACCAATGACTCACTCCGTGTCTTTGGAGGTCTTCGTCAGCTTGATGGTCATCTGTCCAGAGGGGGAGAACATCTGACATCGTTAGAGCAGCAAAGACCCACGGGACAAACCGTCAGGAGATAGAAGCCGCCGTGGGGCTTCTCTCCTCGTAGCCTCCTGTCAGTCTCACGACCAATCAGGTTAGTCCTACCAGACCAGACTGGTCCAAGTCACCATCACTGACGGATTCTAGTTATGAGATCACACACACGCACGCACACACACACACACACACACACACACACACACACACACCCCCTTGGTGGAAACATCTGAGCTCACCTTGCCCTTGGTGGCTCCGACGCCGCCCAGTTTTCGGACGGGCAGGAAGACGTTCTCTGTGAAGCGCTTGATCCTGATGGCCTGGTTCCCGCCGTCCACTGAGCCCAGCTTCGAGGAGGAGAACGAGGAGGACGGCTAAGGACAGACCTTCTCACACACACACCGTCCGCACAGTGTCTGTGTGTGTGTGTGTGTGTGTGTGTGTGTGTGTGTGTGTGCGCGCGTGTTGCCACGAGCTGACGACCAGTGTATTTATTGAGCGCTAATCAAAGATCAATAAGGGGTAACGGTTCCTCAGCCTGTGTGCAAGAACGTCTGCAGAGAACCTCACTCACCGGGACAACACTGAACTCCACCTTCTCGTTGAGCTCCAGCTTCTTCTTCTCAATGACCTCTGACATGTGGAAGAACAGCTGAGGGTTCTGGGAGCACTTGATGAGTCCAGAGTCCTCCAGGAACTCGATGACGATGCCCTGGACACACACACACACACACACACACACACACTGTTTCCAGAGGCCGGGACATACAGAAGATGTTCGAGAAGGTTCCTCCAGCTTACATGCTGACGTTGCTCCATGGACTCCTCGAAGGAAGCGGGGAGAAGCTCCACGTTGGTGGCCCGCTCTGCTCTGGTCTCTCGATGGGTGGAGACGTTGAAGCGGACCTTCAGGGGATCAAAGGTTCTTCGTCATCCTCCAACTACTCTTGCCGTCCCTCATCTGCACCGCTACTGCGTCAGCGTGACTCGAGCTCCACAACCGTCAGAGCGGAAGGCGTGGAGAAGGTCCTCTCACCTTGTCTCCGTCAAGCATGGTGGCCGAGGTCAGCAGGTCTCCGGGACCGAAGGGGAGCTGCTTCTGCAGGCCGTCCAGGGTCATCACCAGGCGTCCCACCGCGGCGCCGCACCCTTTTGCAACCATCACCTCCGTGGTGTCCTCCGCTCCTTCCAGCCGACCCTGGACCTGCTGCTCCTCCACCTTCTCCTCCTTGATTGTTATCTACAGGAAAAAGCACAGCTGAGGCATTCTGACACCAACTCATGGAGAAGATGGAGACACGTGGAGAGAAGATGGAGGAACGTGGAGAGAAGATGGAGGAATGTGGAAGAGAACATGGACACATGTGGTGAGAACATGGAGACACGTAGAGAGAACATAGAGACACATGGAGAGAACATTGAGAAAAAGAGAGGGAACATGGAGAGAAGATGGAGACACATGGAGATGAGAAGTCTCTCTCAGGCCTGATGTCCGTTAATGCTCGGCGAGGAGACGTGTGTCTTCTCAAAGGCCTTCTGACCAAGACGCGAGCACATGGAGCAGGTCCTCTGGAGATCCTCCCGGCGGACCTCGGGCCCCGGTGTTGACATGGACGCCCGTGGACGGAGCGCGGCGGCCATCTTTATTGTGACTCACCCCCCCCTGGGCGCCCGTGGACTCCGGGTCCTTCTTCACCTCCTTCCTGGGGTTCCTGGGGTTCCTGGAGATGGCCTGCAGGACGGTGCCCTCAAAGCGCTCCTTGCTGATGTCCTGGGAGGAGGACAGGTCCTGGAAGATGAAGCCCAGCGGCGTCCACTTGGGACAGGAAGTGGGCGGAGACACTGTTACTGTCCTGCCTGTCAATCAAACCCTGAACTCACACACAAGTCCCACCAAGCATTGACGTGTCACACACACTGACACACACACACACACACCATACAAACACAAACACACACACAACATACAAACACAAACACACACACATACACACCATACAAACACACACACCATACAAACACACACACCATACAAACACACACACACACACACACACACACACACACAATACCAACACACATGCACACACACGCCATACAAACACACACATACAATACCAAAAAACACACACACACCATACAAACATATATACACACACACACACCTACCATTTCAACACACACACACCATACAAACATATATACACACGTACACCATACAAACACACACACACATACACCATACATACAAACACACACACACACACACCATACAAACCTGTACACACACACACATGCATACACACACACGTCAGCTGTGCTTATTGTCAGGTGATCATTGATTGGTCGGAGGCTGGAGGTCCTCACCTTGTTTCTGGCCACCGCCTCCTCCTTCTTCTTCCTGTCGGCCTCCTTCTGCTCCTCCTCCTCCCTCCTCTTCTGCTCCTGCAGGACTTTGTCCTCCAGCGTGTTCTTCCTCCTCAGCCTGATGGCCCTTTTCTTCGCCCTCACCTGCGCACGCACACGCACACACACACACACACACACACACACACACACACACACACACAGCTGGTCACCCACCCGGGCGGACGGTACGCAGCCCATTGGTCGCTCATCTGATCGGAAGCGGCCGATCGGTCGCTCACCTGGGCCACGGTGAACTCCACCTCCTTCTGCAGGTCCCCGGGGTTGAACTCGGTGTCGCTGAAGTTCTCGCAGACGTCGAAGGGAAGTTCTCCGTGCTCCTGGGAGGAGAGCGCGCCCTCGTCGGGGCCCAGCCTGCTGATGACGCCCTGTGGGCACAGGAGGCCCGCGTGAGCGGCCGGGCTCGGAGGCGCCCGGGCCTCAGAACCCGGAAGCTCACCGTCTCCCTCTTCTCCTTGGTGTAGCCGAAGGTGAAGGGGATCTTGGGCTTGATGTTGGCGGCGCGCCTCTTGCGGGTCACCAGGTCCACCAGCAGGTTGATGAGCACGTGGTCGTTCTTCAGCAGCGTCACGCCGCAGTCTCGGTGGTCGAAGGTCACGTTGGTCCTGATGGGGCCGATGTTGGCATGGATCTGACCCGGGTAGCCCTGCGTGCTGGGCTGAGGAGGTCAAGCGCCGGACGGATCACGGGTCCGCACCAGACATCTCGCATCTCCACGGGAAGCCTTTCCCGAAGGAGACGCCGTTCCCCTCCCGCCCCCCCGGCGGCCGGTCTCCTCCCGTCCCGGACCGGACCGGTCCCGGTGCGCGAGGAGAAGCGCGGTGCTCACCGTGGGCTCGATGATGGGCTGGCTGACGATCCCCTCGTAGAGCTCCGTGTCCAGCTTCACGTTGGGTCCCGGCTCGGGCTTGGCCTTCCCCCGGGGCCTCCTGGCTGCCGCGTCCCCGCCCAGGAAGGTCTCGTCCTCCGGGTCCCGTCCGGTGCCGCAGAGGCTGAGGAGGAGCGGCTCCTTCACCCGCCGGATCCGGACGGCGCGTTTCCCTGCTCGCAGCTGAGCGCCACAAACCACAGCGCCAGGAGGTCACAGGGAGGAACCCGCGCACGCCGAGGAACATCTCTTCCATGTCGGTGAGGCGGGAGCTGCCGTCGAGCGGCCGGACGGGAAGCCGCCTCAGAGCTCGATGACCCGAGACCTGCTGGCGCCGGCGCCGGGCTCGGTTCTTCCGGGTGTGAGGTCTGCCTGCGAGAGGACCCGGACACGTCGGGGGACGGTTTTCCGCCCCGCTTCCGTCCGGCCAAACCGCGGCCCAGCTCTGACCTCACCAACATGGCCGCCGTGCGGCGAAAAGACTAACGGGTCTCACAGAGATGACGGTGAACTCCACTTCCTCGTCGACGTCCTCCGCGGTGAAGTCCACGTCGCTAAAGTTCTCCCTGACGTCGAAGGGAAGCTCGCCCTGCGTCTCCGACCTGATGGCGCCTTCGTTGTCCTTCAAGCTGACGATGACGCCCTGCCGAAGCAGAAGGTGGCGGCCGACGGTTAGCCCGCCCGCTCCTCTCGCCCAGAGACGTTCCCAGATGTCGCCCTCACCATATGACGGGTCTCCTTGGTGTGGCAGAAGGTGGCGGGGATCTGCGGCCGAATGTTGGTCGCCCGCCGCTTCTCGCTGACGATGTCGGTCAGCAGGTTGACGAGGACTTGGTCGTCCTTGAGCAGCGTCACTGCGCTGTCCTTCTTCTCGAACGCCAGGCTGGTCCTCAGAGGCTCGATGTGCACGTGCACCTGCCCGGGGTACTGACGCTCTCCGGGCTGTGCACACGCACACACACACACACGCACACACACACAGGAAGTGGGGATGTCTGGCGGGACGGCATGAGCAGGAAGTGGTTCGGACTCACCTGGGGCTCCACGATGGGCTGGCTGACCACCGCCTCGTAGATCTCTGGGTCCACGTTCTCCGTACCTCCTGGAGCAACCTTCACGTCCGTGGCTATCTGACTGTTCTGCTCATGTGCACAGGGTGGGAGGGGGCAGTGTGTGTGTGAGAGAGTGTGAGAGAGTGTGAGTTGTGTCTGTGTGTGTGTGTGTGTGTGCACTCACCTTCTCCTTGCAGGCAGTGAAGTGAACTCTGACCCCGGGTTTCATGGCCTTGGGGTTCCCAAAGAACACGGAGAAGCTGAAGGTGAACTTCTCCAGGTCTTCTCTCTCGATGTGACCGAAGTTGGGCTGAAGAGCATGTTTGGATGTTCTGTCAGCACCAAGTTCTCCCTCTGTCACACACACTCACACACTCTCACACACACACACTCACTCACACACTGGAGCAGCACGAACATCAGAGCTCACCCCGACAAAGGAGATGATCCCAGTGGAGCGTCCCGGAGGAGGTCTGAGCAGATACATCAGCAGATCAGCACAGAGGTCCGAACATCTGCACAGCCGCTCTCCTGGGAGGAGGACGTGGACTTACTTGTCGAAGGTACGTTTTCCCAGCAGGCCGATGGGCTTGGAGGTCCGGGTCTCCGCTCGGGGGCCGGGGTCCGGAGCCGCGGGCGCGGGGGGGGCCGGGGGCTCCTCGGGGGGCGGGGCCTTGGCCTCCGGGGGGGCGGGGCCATCGGGGGGCGGGGCTGAAATCAAGGCTTTGATCTGGGAATGAGGAGGTCACACCTGTCAATCACCTTGAACACCAGGACAACTCCTCCTGCCTGGACCTTCAGTCACAGCCATGTCTGAGGGGCTCAAAATCCTCCTCCTTCTTCTTCTCCTGATCCACCCTCCCCTCCCAGCTTCTGTCTCCAGTATCTCCAGCCCCCTGCTCCTCTCTCCACACCCTGCAGCCTCACCGTGCCTGGGTATTATGGGATGGAGCGTCGGGTGCTTATGGACCCTCCGTCCCAACGTCTGCAGATCTTTTGTCTGCTCCCCCCGGCCCCGGGTCGGCCCCCCAGATGTTTTCTTCTCATGAAGGTCGAAGCAGAACTCACCCACTCTGGTTGGTCCGGGGGGGGGTTGGGCATCGCCTCCTCTGGGAGGGGCTGGGGGGGGCAGAGGTCACGTGATTGGTTAATAATCTGACTGGTCAATAATCGGCGAACGCGGAGAAACGGGAAGCGGTCGAGGACCCACCTCCGCGGGCCAGGCCGGGGGGGGGAACCCTGGGAAGAACAGGGGGGGCGCGGGGCCCGGCGGGGGGGCGGGGGGACCGTA
>CAAKHD010010958.1:13293-25946 GCA_901007705.1 Fistularia tabacaria | reverse complement strand
AGTTGGCATATCAGCAGCCTCAAAAGTGCAGATGAGTGTGCCGGTGTGCCAAGGTTGATTATGCAGTCCAGTCACCTATGATGATCTCTTTCTGGGTGACCTTCTGTGTGGTGTTGAACAACTTGATGGCCCTGGGGACAAAGGACCTCCATAGCCTGTCTGTCTTGCATGGGATGGCATGGAATCTGTTGCTGAACAAGCTTCTCTGGTTGTCAAAGACTGGGTGCAGGGGGTGATTGTAATTGTCCATTATAGAGTCGAGTCTGCTCAGTGTCCTCTTGTCAGCAGTGGTAGTGAGAGCCTCCACTTCTGTGCCAACAACAGACCCAGCTTTCCTCACCAGCCTGTCAAGGCGTCCAGCATCTCTCTTCCTGATGCTGCCTCCCCAGCATGCCACAGCATAGGAAAGCACACTGGCCATTGCAGGCTGGCATAACATCTGTAGGAGTCTGCTGCATACATTGAAGGATCTCAGCTTCCTCAGAAAGTAAAGCCTGCTCTGGCCCTTCTTGTAGAGTGCTTGTGAGTTAGCAGACCAGTCCAGTTTATTGTCCAGATGTACCCCCAGGTACTTGTAGGTGCAGACTGTCTCCACTGTCTCCCCCTCAATTGACACAGGCAGCAGGGGTGGGGTAGATCGCCTGAAATCAACCACCATTTCCTTGGTTTTGGTGGTGTTCAGCTGCAGCTGGTTGGTCCTGCACCAACTGACGAATTTCTCCACCAGTCCCCTGTACTCCCCCTCCTGCCCATCTTTAATACATCCCACAATGGCTGTGTCGTCCGAGAACTTTTGCAAGTGGCAGCTATCTGAGTTGTAGTTGAAGTCGGTGGTGTAGAGGGTGAACAACACCGGGGAGAGTACTGTTCCTTGTGGAGCTCCGGTGCTACTGACCACAGTCTGTGATGTGAAGTCACCCAGTCTGACGAACTGGGGCCATTCTGTGAGGTAGTCTGTAATCCAGGAAACAAGCCCTGTTTCCACTCCTATCTGCAGCAGTTTGTCTCTCAACAGGAGTGGCTGGATGGTGTTGACGGCACTGGAGAAATCAAAGAACATGATTCTCATAGCCCTGCCTCTTTTGTCCAGGTGTGAATGTACCCTGTGCAGCATATAGAGGATAGCATCCTCTACTCCAACATTCTCCTGGTAAGCAAACTGTAGGGGGTCCAGTGCATGGCGAACTTGGGGTTTCAGTATGTTGAGAAGCAAAACACGCTCAAATGTCTTCATAATGTGTGACGTGAGGGCGACCGGTCTGTAGTCATTCAGTTCTTTGGGGTGTGGCTTTTTGGGGACTGGTATGAGGCATGAGGTTTTCCACTGTGTAGGTACCTTACCCTCATGCAGGCTCTTGTTGAAGAGGTTTTGCAATGGCTCAGCTAGCTCATCTGCACAAGACTTGAGTAGTCTGGCACAGACACCGTCGGGGCCATTAGCCTTCAGCTTAAGCCGTCTAAGTGCTCCTCTTACTTGATCAGCTGTGATGGTGGGTGGTGACTGTTGGTGTTCAGTTTGCAGGGGAGGGGGGATGGGTTGAGAGTGGGGTCTACACTCCACCGGTGTGGGGATGGTAGTGAAGGTAACTTCAGAGGAGGTAGAAGGGGGAGGGAAGTCCAGTGTGAGTGCTGAGTGTTGATTGTCCATGTTGGGGAAGGGGGGGTTGTGCAGAGTGTGAGCTTCACAGTTCTCAGGTGGTGGGGTGCCCTCAACGGTGGGGCGAGGGGAGGGGAGGTGGGCAGGTGTGAGATTCACAGTTATCAGATGATGGGGTGCTTTCAGCTGTGGAAGAGGGGGGAGGGTAGCTCAGTGAGGCAGGAGGTGTGGTGCCCGCCATACAGTTGTTGGGAGCAGATGGGTAATTAAATCTGTTGTAGAACAGATTTAATTCATCTGCCCTGTCCTTGTTGCCCTCAGCCCTTCCACTCTTGGCACCTAACCCTGTCATTGTTTTGGTGCCCTTCCACAGCTCCCTTGTGTTGTTCTCCATTTTCTTCTCCACTTTCCTCCCATACGCCTCCTTAGCAGCCCTCAATGCTCTCTTCAGCTCCTTTTGAATATTCCTCAGCTCCACCGTGTTACCCTCCCTGAAGGCTCTCTTCTTCCTGTTCAGGAGGTCTTTCACGCTGCTTGTCACCCAAGGTTTGTTGTTTGGGAAGCAGCGCACAGTGTTGGTGGGAACCGCGACATCCATGCAAAATTTGAAGTAGTTTGCTGTGCAATCAGTGATCTCCTCAAGGTTTCCACTGTCCTGCAATACACGCCAGTCTGTGGATTCAAAACAGTCTCTTCGAGCCTCTTCTGCCTCTGGAGTCCACACCCTGACAGTGCATGTCGTGACTGGTAGACATTGTATTCTTGGTATGTACACAGGCTGTAGGTGAATGAGGCAGTGGTCAGAGCTTCCAAAAGGAGGAAGGGGTTGGGAGTGGTATGCATCCCTCACGTTTGTGAGTAGAGTAAATCCATGGTATTGTTTTTCCTTGTACTGCAGTCCACATGCTGATGGAAGTTCGTCAGGGTAGAGTTGAGTGTGACATGGTTGAAATCGCCAGATATTGCAAAAAAGGCGTCCGTGTGTTGTGTCTGCAGTCTTGCCGCAGTTGTATGTACGACTTCACACGCGACGTCCGGAAGGGCTCGCGGTGGTATATCGACGCAGAGAACAATGGCATGTGTGAACTCTCTCGCTAAATAAAACGGATGTAGACTCACCGCTCGTAGTTCCAAATCCTTACTGCAAAATGTCTCCTTAACAGTTACATGTCCGGGGTTACACCACCTTTTGTTGATGTAAATCAACAGTCTTCCTCACCTCTTCTTTCCGGAAAGTTGTGTATCGCGGTCCAGTCTTACTGTACTGAACCCCGGTAAATCAACTTCGGCATTCGGAATGTTGTTGTTCAGCCATGATTCCGTCAGGCAGATCACGCTAGCCTCCCAGTACAGCTTCTGATTCTTGACCAAAGCAGTTAGTTCGTCCGTTTTGTTTGCAAGAGAATTCACATTTCTCATCACTATTGCTGGAACAGGGGGTTTGAATCCTCATTTATTCTCCCGAGGCTTACTCCGCACAGCAACTCCAGCCCTTCGTCCTCGGAAACGAAACAACTCCCTTGGGATGTTAACTTGAATCGGATATGAAGACTTGCGAAGTGCGATCAGCTGATTCCTTGAGTAAATAAGTTTCCCGCTGTCAGGACGAATTCCAAACTTATCAATATCCATAGGATATAATTATAGACACTTTGTGGTGTTCAGAAGTAAAGAAAGATATAAGAAGAAAAACACAAAAAGACTAAAAAACAGAGACAAAACACGAAGCTACTGGACTTGCTGCCACTCACCGGTGCACAAGAGTAATTGACTACTCTCATTCTACATCAAATCGCAGGGTACTTGGGATGTCACCCCATCAATCAACCAATTAACACCGACGAGCTGATCCCGCCAGAACCTTCTTTCTCGCGGCTTCCTGAAGAGGCAGGGCAAGATTTTTCAATTTGCGCCCGAATGATGGCCGCCGTTGATGTTTTTTGGGGGAAGAGACCCTTTTAATTGATGCATTTAGGACCGTTTTGGGAGCACCGCTGCTAGTCGGCAGTCTAAAACCGAATGGTGTCACACAAAAACCCTATTTCTACTTCCTGCTCTTCAGACTTCCTAGCCTCTTGTGACCCACCAGTCCAACCGAGAGCCAAGCAAGGATGCTATGATTTGAGCCGGGAAGGTGGAAAGCTTTACAGCATTTATTTTGTTTTCCAAAAGTACAAGGCGTTCTCCGTTGGAGTGAAAACCCCAGCGTCCCGTCGGGTGAGTCTCTATATATAGGACAAAAGGGAATCAAGGATGGAGCCAAGGGTGACGCCAAAGGTCAAAGAGCTCATGTGTGACGAGCGAAAAGAAAAAAAAGATCCATACCTCTGAGTTGAAGCGGATTTGACAGACGTTGCAGGAGATGATCGGCCGCTTCGCCTTCATCAAAGGTGGCCCAAAGGTGTGCGTCATCACGGCCTTCTGGACGTGGTCCATCTGAGGAGAGAGACGGCGTTAAAGTCGGTCAACCGGGCCATGGAGAAGGGCCTTGAAGGGAAGAGCGAGCTGGAAGAGAGAGAGCAGTGATTGATGTGGACAGGAGGGTGTGCGTTTCCCCGCTAGCAGCTGGCGCTGCTGTCTGTGCTTTGGTTCTTGGGTGCCGTTCAAAAGCTCTAATTCATGGGGCGAGAAGAGCCTAATTACAGCCCCCCCCCCCCCGCGCTAAACATGTGCGCATTTCAGTGCTTTATAACAGGTCTGACGGGTCTTTGCGCAACCTGCGCTCGACCGGCAAGGTCAGTTTCAAATAGATGCGAGTGTAGACATCCCATGGTGCACCTCCCACTGCTCCTCTCCAGTCTGCTCCGATCTGAGTCCATGGGCTTTCTCATTGGTCAGGTTCTCAGGGGGCGGGGCTTGATCTACCGTAGCCGTAGCGTTGGGTGTTTCCCTCGTCGAGCGCCGAGAAAAGCAACCGGTGGTTTTTACCCAGCCTCTCATCTCCCACTCAGACGACATTTACATGGTATAATTGATCTGAGAACATAAATCACGTTCCAGGGGAACCTTTTAGCTTAGCATTCCTACAGCCAATGAGGCACTACGGGAGGGTGTGATGCTAATTTTGTGATGCAACGTGCACCTTAAGCACCACACTCAAAAACAAACCAGCGAAGAAGAAGAAGAAGAGGAAGACGACGTGGACACAGCTGCCACAGCATTTTTGGAATAAGAACCATGGCCTATCAGACGGGCTGAAGTTTTTTTCTCTTCCTGTGCCATGTGAAGAATCTTGTTAGCCGTTAACTAAGTCCGCATATTCTGGTCCAAAATGTGGATTTGTTTGCATGTCAGCTGCAGCGTGTCTCCACCTGGGCGTGCTCAGCATTCGCCTTGTGCCGCCGCCTCTGCACGACACACTGCACACGCCACCGTGTCCTAGCATGAAAGCTATTCAAAGTTTTTGAATTACCATTTCTGAATGTATACAATGGAAATGTTTAATATTCGAAAATGGCCCCGGTCTAAGTTGGTACCAGGAAGTAGCCTCCAACAGGGGAACTATCTACTTTTGAGGGACTGTTGTGATGCTAGCGCACTCCAAAACAAACCAACGAAGAAGAGGACAACGACATGGACAACACGGAGGTGGGAGCTGCCACAACATTTGTGGAAGAAGAACCATCAGATGGCTGTAGGTGTTTTTATCTTTTCCCTGCGCTGCTTCGTCAAGTGAAGAACCCCGTTAGCCGTTAGTGAACTCTGTACTTAGACTGGTCCAAAATGTAGATGTTCCTCTGTGAGCCCTGGAAACCCCTCTGAGGTGAAGCAGACCTGAAAAGCTTGGACCTCTTTGTGCCTCTGTTTCTCGCTGCTTCTGTCCATCTTGTCCCAAGAAAAACATCTGACAGGTCTTAAAAACACCACACTGAAAGAAGTACACTGGCCCCTTAAGACACGACTTTGGTTTCTGGCTCATTTTTTAAGGGCTAGCTTGTGGTAGCTGATGTGTAAAACGGCAGTAAGGCAAAAGCAGAAACAGTTGTTTTTCAAAATAAGATCCAGAAGATTGATTCGAAAAAACTATAATTTGGACCAAGAAAGATTTTCTTGACTGACCAGTACCAAATGATCCACAGACCGGTACTGGTACGGGTTGGGGACTCCTGGGCCACATGGCATGAAAAAACAAAATACAGAATGGTACATGGATTAGAAGCTTTTGCTGGCTTGGCAACCCAGCAAACTAACAAGTGTCCTGGCTAGCATTCCAATTTATTTTCACTAATCTTAACGCAGGGTTAAAAATGAATTTATTAGAAAGCAAAAAGCACGTCCATATGGCTGCCAAACTGCAAGAAAAGCTTGGTGGATGATTAACGGGTGAACAAATGGATGAATCAAAATGCATTCCAGTTTATAGCAGCCCGAAGAAAACCATGCTAAGGTAACTCCCATGACACAGGGCTCCTTCTGGCCGCTGGAGGCTATGAAAGCAGAACTGGAGCATTCAGTCACCAATGGAACCATCTTCAGATCTCCATCCAGGGAGTGGACACCCTCTCTTTGTTGAGAAGCTCACAGTTAGGACTAGCCTAGCCCCTAACTATGCTAACATATGCTAGCATCTCACCAGGCATCCACCATTGTTTTTTCATTTTATGATTGTTTAAGCTATCAATGTATCATGACAGCTATTAACATGTAGCAGTTAGCGCTACAGCACACCCCTGCTTTCCATTTGCAGATCCTCGTAAAGCGACCCCCAGTTACCGGCTTCATGAAAATGATAATAAAATCTCTCAACATATCCTAGTTTGTAAAAATTGTAAAAAAAACACAGGCCGCCATTGTTGTTTACATCACAACGCTGTCTGAGTAGTGATGTTACAAGGTCGTTCATTTTGCCGTAGGGGGTAAAAATATGTCATCTGTGCAACCCTTCCTGTTTGGACCCGAGGAAGACGTGAGCGAGGAGGACAATGCTAAAGACAGAAGTCCAAATGAGATTCAAAATGAAGACAAACAAAGATGTGAAATAGACAAGAGTCAGCAAAAGTCGGCAGTGTGCGTGCGGCAACTGCGTTGCTAAGCTGACCAAAGGAGTGTCTGGTGCAAGGAGCTCCACGTTTTGTCATCGGCTGTTCACTGTAAACTTCCGGACCGCTGTGCTGACCGACCGTCAGCTTCTTCCGTGATCGTGCCAATCCCGCTTTTCCTTCATCAGATGTTACTTCTTCAGTAGCGAGTTGTTGATGTCCTCGCAGGAGAACATCCATCGTCTCCTGCCTGCTGCGTTTCTACCAGCGGGCTTCACTCGTTAGCCGAGGACCTTTTGTCTGCTTGTGAAACAAAACTGTAGGCACTTAGCTCGGATAAATGTGGCATATGCATCCTGAAAGAAGCGGCAAGAACACGGCCACGGACTCTTCGGAAGTTGTTTACATCCTCAAGCAAATTCCCACTCCTCCTCTTGTCCCTTGCAAAGCTGTGTAGCCTACCATCGGTCCCTTTGTTTGACTGGAAATTGCACCCAAAAGCAGCACAATGTAGTGTTATCAGTGTATATACAGTACCGAGCCAAAGCTAATGCTAGCAGAAAGCCAAAGGTAACACGAGCAACCTGTATACGTCATCAACCCTGCGTTCCTTGGAATGAATAGAATAATCTCTTTTCTCTCTCTTTTCTCTCTCTTTTCTCTTCTAATGTTGCTGCTGCAACAACTGAATTTCCCCCCATGGGGGATCAATAAAGTGTTATCTTATCTTATCTAATCGCCGTTTTTGTATTGCGCCATTTGACCCTCTGCTGCCCCAAGGACTTGTTGAACACTCACCGGCGTGAAGTTGTGGAGGAGGCCAATGGTGGCCGGGTGAGGCGGCTCCAGCGGGAACTGCATGAAGGGCTTCATGTCCAGGGGCGCCGGCGAGATGACGGGTGGGCTCCGGAGGAACGCTCGGTTCACACCTCCAAGGACGAAGGCAAACAGGGAAACAGTGATTTAAATACCGATTAAATATGATGCCTGCGCTTTGAAGTGCACAGAATGTTACAAATGGAAAGCTACAAGCCGGGCATACAAGTACAGTCCCCCAATGGATAAAGGAGAAATCTGTGCAAACCTTCCCGTCACATTTGCCATGTGACTTTTTTTGGTCTCCAAGCTATGGCTCAGCTAACAGCGACTTGCGCTAGCCTCACCTGCTCTCTCTTTCTCTGCGTGCCAGATGTTCACTTACTCCCCTTCCTCCTTTCAAGCCGATGGCACATGGCAGAAATGCACTTTGTGTGTCGTGTCGGCAGCTAGGCTTAGCGATGGCACGCCATAGATTCCAGATTTCTGTCCTCTCTTGTCTGCACTCATATCCCTTCCTCAGTGCATGATAGGACACTCACTTCTTCTCCAGAGTTCCTGGGCTCTCTTTGTAAGCAGCTTCCCGGGGGGCATGGCTTGAACCACTGCAGCGTCTCACCAGGCATCCACCAGCTATTACCATGCAGCCATTCGCGCTGCTGGTATTTGAAGTAATAGCTCATGCGCCTTCTATCACCATCACATATTTGCTATCCATCTCTGTCCTCCACTCTCCTGGTTTGAGGCAAAAAGCCGCCCAAATTTAGTTCAGATCTGTTTCTGCACCACTAAAAGGCAGTATTTCCTCTCCAGGTGCTTGCTCCTTCAGTAATATTGGGTTCCTGTAGACCAGGGGTGGGCAAACGTTTTGACTCACAGGTCGCACAGGGGTCTAAAATTTGACAGAGGGCTGGAGCAGAGGTATGTACGTTTTGTGTAAACTAAAATACATGGCATGTAAAAGCTTGCTTTTGCTCTCCGGACGCATAAGACCCGCTGTTTCTATCATGCATTCTTTCAAAAATTCGCCTTCGGAGAAAGGCTTGCTAGCCTTTGCTATTTGAATGCCAGCAAAAAAAACTTGCCTTGGTACTTGATTCTTGAATTGCAGTTTGTCGATGACATTTTTTTTGCTGTGTCTGTAAATTAGCCGTCAACCTCTGAGCAGTAGCTGCTGGTTCTTACATTGACTGTTTGCTAGCGTAGTTAGCATGTTTCGTAGCAAAGTGACAGCTGATATTGTATTCTTTGAAAACCGCAATCGTTTCTTGGCATCCAAGACATACAGCCTTTGATCGGACTTCAGTGAAAAGATATTTTGTCGTCCACTCTGTATTAAACACTCGGCACTCATTGTCCACTTGTCTTTTCCTTGGTCCACTCATTTTTATAGAAGGGCTCAAAAGGAAAAGCGTGTGACCGAGAGAGTGAATACATCCAGGCATTGCAGGGGAAAAGCCAAATGAATGAGGTTTTAAAATATTATTTAATTTCATAAGTTTGCTTGGCCGGATTTAAAGCCCACCGGGCTGTATATGGCCCGCGGGCCGTAGTATGCCCATGTCTGCTGTAGATCATCTTAAAGAGTGTGGTCTACACGGAAAACCACTACTGTTGTTGCAATAGAAACAAAAGTTGTTTCAATCGACAGGGAGAAGAAGGACAAAGACTCCTCACCATATAAGACGGGATCCACCTCACCCATTCACGCACCGACGCATGGCACTAACCAGGCATCGGTGGCTACAGGAGAGGTCCAGCGTCCAGAGGGTCAAACTAGCAACTCCTCCGATTGGAGGGACGCCCAGCTAAGCCGCAGTTGCCCCGTTGGATTGAAATGTGCCGGCGACTATTGTTGTAGCAGCGGAGGAGGCTTGGGCGCCCCAAACTAACCCGCAGACATAGCTCAAGTTGTTCCAAAGGCGTGGAAAGAGGGGTGGTCCTGCAGGGGTGTGCTGACCCCCGTAATCAAACTTAAACACCTTCTTCATCTCCACTCCCTGTAGCCTCACTCAGACTTCCTCTCAACGGTATGCTAGCTAACCTTCATCCCTCTGCTCTGCAGGTCATACCTCCACCTCTCTAGATGTCATCTGCAAACATCTCGATTCTCACCAAAACCCAAACTTTGTGCGCCACTGCCAGTCAAAGCAGTTAACCGGACCATCGGGATCAACGGGGGGGTATAAGAAAATGCCGTCGGCACCGAAGAGTCGGAGAGTCGCCACCAAAAAGTCCAAAATCTTAAATCTGCAGACGAACCTCCCCAGCTTCGTGTTAGCGTCGATCGAACGAGACGCCCGGGTTCATTCACCTCTTGGTCGGCGGAGCATACTTCCAAATCTTCACCCAAGCGTTTTCAGTCGAGTGTTTCCGGCGAACATTGGCTGGACACATTGCGAGGAGAGCTAATGTGTAAAATTGACGGCAAGCTCCATAAATCCGAGCCTGCAGCTGCGCCTGCCCTTTTTTTGTCTTTTCAAATGCAAACACTTGGCCGGAAGAAGATCAATGCCTGTGTAATAGCTTATCGAATTCTGAGAGATGGGGTTTTGGGGGGAAAAAATCTCGCCATCACACCAGATTTTACCAACCGGCGTGTCCGAGGCTGCTCGGATTGACAATTCATTTGGCCAATTTGGACTCGATGATCACAGAGGTAATGTCAATGTCAGAGACTCTCCACCGCCTCACGGCTGCACGGCTGAGTCCAAAATGAGCTTCCACGGCTGATTACTCAGCAACCTCCACCCTCAGACAAACACCCCTGTCTCTGCGGCTGCAGCGGCGAGGACCATCCAACTCCCGAGATAGTGAAAGACGGCGAAGCATACAATCCCCTTCACTGCAGCTTAGCAAGTCAAAGGCAGCCGGTTCGGCCGAAGCTGCTTTCTATTGGGTGATAGAGGACAACACACACACATACACAACCTTTTGGCATGTGAGTGAATGATGCTTCGGGAAGGGACAAGGCTAATTTTGGACGGCTGCCCCCTGTGGTCAGGCTTGAGTACTGCATGTTACAATTTTACTGGTGTGTGTGTTTTCTGTGTGTTTTCTGTGTGTCTCCCACAAGTTCTTCTGCAGCCTAGCATGTAGTGTTTGTGATTAGCAGTGACTACTGCTGGAATTTTCCCAGAAGTCATTAAAATCGTCGCTTATGGTGAATGGTGCCGCGCCGCCATCTCCGGCAGTCATGCGTCCCTGCCGTTCGAGTGGGAGACGTCAACTGGTCGTAAAACGCCCTCTGATTGGCTGGGAGCTGCAAGGGGGTGAGCAAAGGGGGGCTGTTCAAGAAGTGAAGGGGGCAAGTTTTGAGATGAGCCCAAGGTGAGGCAGCCATGCTAATGTGGATGATAGCATGTAGCAGGAACCGACCCTCAAATGTCTCTGACAGAGAATCCAAACATGGTCGCCAACTGTTACCCTTTTGTAAAAGTGTTTGCACACCTGCCGGGGCTGGGGGGAGGAAATGCAGCCGCACGGAAACCCGAACGTGGAAAAAGGATCAGCAAACACATGCACGCTCTCTCTGTCGAAATAAAAAAACATGGAAAACAATGGGCTGAGAAGTTCAAGCGGCAGATGATTTTACACCAAAAGGCAGGCAAAGACAATGAATTGCTTTATGTTTTCATTCATTCATTCATTTATTTTTTTTAATTTTTATCTATTTTTATTCATTCATTTGTTTTATTTTCATTTTTTTAATTAACCCATTTTTATTTTTTATCTTATTTATTTTTATTCATTCATTTCCCTTTTATTTCATTTCTTCTTTTTTCTTTTCAAAATACAGACAGTCATACTACGGATATACCGTATAAATGTATTTTTAGCTATTGATATTTATATTTTACGGCAAAATACATGTTTTCTAGGGTGCCGACCAACCAGAACATGGTGTTCTGTATCCTGGGCTCTAATTGGCTCAGCATCTTTTTCTGCAACCCCTGCACTAGCATGCATTCAGTGTTTATATATAAAAAAATAAAATAAAAATACTTTGCTATTTTGCCACAAGCATCTTAGGCATCATTGCAAAAATTGCCCCCCTTGTTAATTTTGTTCATTCATTCATTATCTGTACCACTTATCTTTATCGCAGCCGGGCTGGAGCCAATCCCAGCTGTCTTTGGGCGAGACGTGGGGTCAAAACTGGCCTCTCACCCTCTCATTCTAACATCATTCACAAACAGCCATTCATTTACACGTCACATTGCGACAAACAACATTCACCCTCTCATTCAAACATCATAAAGAGACCAACATTCACCCTGTCATTCATATATCATATAGAGACAAACAGCCATTCACCCTCTCATTCAAACAGCATTTAGAGGAATAAAACCATTCACCTTGTTATTCACACGTAATACAGAGACGTATAACTACTGTATTTTTCGCATTACAAGTTGCACTGCAAATCCTTACATTTTCTCAAAAGTAATCCGTGCACCTTATGATTCAGTGCATCTTATGTATGAATTCTTGTTGTGTTTACTGACCTCCAACCAATTTGATGTGCTACACCGCGCTCAAATATCTGTCAAAAAGTTTTAGTGCGACTTTGGTAAGCGGCTCTGTGTGTTTAGTTGTCAGACAGTTCCCACCTGACTCAGGGACGTTGTGTTAAAGTGGGTCCTTGCTTGAATACGGGTTGCAAAGTTGGACAATGTTAGAAAGCTAATTATGTAGCGCTGAAATACAACGTTGTTCCAACCTCACACCAACGCAGTGGTTCTTAATCCCATTTTATTTTTTCAATAAACAAGGGTTTGGTGAATGTGTAAATGAAATTCGTGGGGTTCAGCCACTGCACTCATGTCATATGTCCATTACCGCTGGCAACGATAAACCAAGAAGAGAACAGTACGTAGTACGCTTACCTTTACCACTTTTTGTGATAGCGGTAAGTAGTGGGCTTCAAAATTATATTACCTTACATCTGTGTGTATGAGGACCCCCAAAAATGGCACCTGTTCAGAAGCGGAATTCAAACTCAAGGCAATCAGTCATGATCAGTCATGCAGTAGATCAGGGGTGCTCACACTTTTTTGGCTTGCGAGCTACTCTGAAAAAGACCAAGGCAAAATGATCTACCAGCAATAAAATTGTTTTATATATATATATATATATATATATATATATATATATATATATATATATATATATATATATATATATATATATATATATATATATATTTTTTATATATGTTTTTCTACACCAAGTATATTTAATATTTAATCTATGTATTT
>CAAKHD010010955.1:139007-179200 GCA_901007705.1 Fistularia tabacaria | reverse complement strand
CGTGTGCTCTTCCGATCTCTATTCCCCCAGAGTCGATAAGCTTGATGCTTTCGGAACCGAAGAGAAGAAGGGAACGCTGCTTATAAAAGGCTTCCCCGTGGCTCAAGTCCTCGTTTACGGCCATACCACCCTGAACACGTCTGATCTTGGAATTTAAGCAGGGTCTGGCCTGGTTAGTACTTGGATGGGAGACCGCCTGGGAATACCAGGTGCTGTAAGCTTTTTCACAGTCATCCTCTCTCTCAACAGCAGGAGGTGCTATTTTACTTTGTCTCTTCAGCACCAGCACACACACATATTTACAAAACGAACCCCTTTTAGAATGCTCGTATACCCCCAAAGTCGATAAGCTCGATGCTGTCGGAACCGAAGAGAACGCTGCTTATAAAAGGCTTCCCCGTGGCTCAAGTCCTCGTTTACGGCCATACCACCCTGAACACGTCTGATCTCGGAAGCTAAGCAGTGTCTGGTCTGGTTAGTACTTGGATGGGAGACCGTCTGGGAATACCAGGTGCTGTAAGCTTTTTCACAGTCATCCTCTCTCTCAACAGCAGGAGGTGCTATTTGACTGTCTTTCTGCAGAAACAGCACATACACACACATTCAAAACAATCCCCTTTTTTATCATTCTTATTCCCCCGAAGCCGACGCAAACGATGCTGTCGGACGCTGACGAGAATGCTGCTTATAAAAGAGTTGACCGATGTGCCAAATATCGTTTCGGCCATACCACACTGAACACGCCTGATCTCGGAAGCTAAGCAGGGTCGGGCCTGGTTAGTACTCATTGTCTCATCAGCATCAGCACATACAGATACATTCAAAACGACCCCCTTTTTGATCACTCCTATTCCCCCGAAGCCGACGCTGACGAGAACGCTGCTTATAAAAAAAGCTTGCCCGTGGCTCATGTCCTCGTTTACGGCCATACCACCCTGAACTCTCCCGATCTCGTCTGATCTCGGAAGCTAAGCAGGGTTTGGCCTGGTTAGTACTTGGATGGGAGAGCGCCTGGAAATACCAGGTGCTGTCAAAAATTTTCACAGTCATCCTCTCTCTCTACAGCAGGAGGTGCTATTTTACTTTTTCTTTTCAGCACCAGCACACACACATAAATACAAAGCGATCCCCTTTTTGACCGCTCTTATTCCCCAGAAGTCGATAAGCCGATAATTTCATGTTCATCCTCTCTCTCAACTGCAGGAGGTTATATTTTACTTTTTCTCAACAGCACCAGCACAAACACATACATTCAAAACGATCCCCTTTTTGATCACTCCTATTACCCCGAAGCCGACGCGCACGATGCTGTCCGATGCTAAAGAGAACGCTGCTTATACAAGGCTTGATCGTGGCTCAAGTCCTCGTTTACGGCCATACCACCCTGAACACGCCCGCTCTCGTCTGATCTCAGAAGCTAAGCAGGGTCGGGCCTGGTTAGTACTTGGATTGGCGACCGCCTGGGAATACCAGGTGCCGTAAGCTTTTTCACAGTCATCCTCTCTCTCAACAGCAGGAAGTGCTATTTCACTTTGTCTCTGCAGCACCAGCACACACACATACATACAAAACGATCCCGTTTTTGACCGCTCCTATTCCCCTGAAGCCTCTGCGCACGATGCTGTCGGACGCTGACGAGATGATTGCTCATAAAGTGCCCTCCCGTGGCTTGATTCCCCTTACTGCCCTACCACCCTGAACATTCCCGATCCTGTCTGATCTTGGAAGCTATGTAGGGTCTGCCATGGTTGGTACTTGGATGGGAGAACGCCTTGGAATACCAGGTGCTGTAAGCTTTTTCACATTCATCCTCTCTCTCAACAGCAGGAGGTGGTTTTTTACTGCCTTCTGCAGCACCAACACACACACACCTAAATATCAAACAATCCTGTTTTTAATCACTCCTATTCCCCACTCGACGGAAAGGCCCTTCGCTTCTGACGCCATGCAAAGTAACTTTTTGCTTGCTCTCATCCACTTCCACCAACAGCTGGTTTGCCAAGGAAAACATCGTCTGCATCGTACTCGCCACACCAAATTGACACTGGCACACACCACATCTTACAGCAATCGGACGAGGACAACGTTCACATCTTACGACGGGCAGCACGGATTGTTCTGGCTTTGGGAAAATGTGGTACGGAATGCAGGGCAGTCTGGCCGAGGGAAGGAAGGAGGCACCGCGATAGGCAGGGTTTGCGTGCTGGCGTGCAGCATTGAGGGCGTTTACGGGCTTCCCCCCAAGCTGACGCACATCATGCTGTTGGACGATGAAGAGATGGCTGATTATAAAAGCCCAGCCCCTGGCTCAGGCTTTGTTTATGGCCATACCACCCTGAACATGTCTTATCTCGGAAGCTATATCGAGTCGGGTCTGGTTTTACTTGGATGGGAGACCGCCTGGGAATACCAGGCTCTGTATTTCTTTTCACTTTCATCCTCTCTTTCAACAGCAGGAAGTGCTATTTCACATTTTCTCTACAGCACTCATCCATGGCAACTGATGCCCGTCCTTCATCTCTAGCCATTCCTCATGACGGATAGGCGCTGCACTTCTTTTGTGATGCAACACAATATTTCTCAGGCGTTCATCCTTTTCAACCAACAGCTAGTTTGCCACGGATAACACCTCTGCCCAGTCCGCACCAGATCAAATCGACACTGGTACACGTGCGCTCGAACCATTGCTTGCACCTGTTAGAATACGGATATTGGACAAAGTTCACATAATCAGATGCTAATTTTGGAGCACATGTTTTGGGAAAAGGGCCATGGAATGTCAGCCAATCTCACCAAGGGAAGAAGGCCGATAGGTCAATAGGCTCACCCAACATGAGGAGTGCTGTGCTTTCCAAGGCTCTGATGATTGCCAGATAGACATGAGGTGATGTAATGAAGTTGAGAATTAAGACGGGGACCATCATGGAAAACACTATCTGCCTTGTCCTCGTCAGCCACACAGACACACACCAATCCCTTCTTTTGTTTCAACCATACTCGGTAATACCAGGTAACATAAAATGTCATGAGACAACTTTGTTTTGATTTGGCACTATAAAAATAATCAACACTTTTACATCAGATTAGCTTCAGCTCAACATAAAAGGAGAGACATGTTTAATTTTTGTCTAACTTTGAGTGCATGTGTTTGGATGTGCACCTGTATGCGAGCCTCGTTGAGCTTGGTGATGCGGGCCAGCTCCTCCCTGTAGTAAATGTCAGGGTATTGGTTTTTTCCAAAGGCCAACTCCAGCTGCTCCAGCTGCTTGTGGCTGAAGGTAGTGCGATGGCGTCTCCTGGCTGAAGACTGATAGGCACGGCCCTGCCGGTTCAGAGTGGCAGCCAGGGAGGTCCCGGACAATGGCCCCTTTCCCACCGAATCTCCAATATCTGTTTTCAGAATGCAGAAAGAGTATGAGGCTTTGCTTTGGCGACGCAAAACTTTTCTTCTGAGACAATACTTTGACTTCAGTTTCTCGATTTTCAGCATTTTTTCCAGGTTGGCATCCTCTGAAAAGGGGCCTTAGCTAGTAAAGTTGAATTTTACCAATAATTGACTCAATAAAAGAGGGATTACACTGAGTTTATGGTTTCCACTAACATGAGGCAACCTGAGAGCCAAAGAGCTTTAGCTGCCAAATACAAGCCCGTGAGAAAGAGATACCAGAAACTAGGGAATTCGACAAAGATTAAGAATACAATCACTGATTAAGTGACTAATCTGCCAAATTGGTGGACTGAGTTCACCTTGTCCAGCATCCTGATGTGACCGGAAAGGAGATAGATGAGGGCTGAAGTGATCAATTTAAAGAACATTTTGAGAGACTGATTATTAACATTTTTTGTGGATACCCATTAATGCCTTCAAACACAAGGCCAATTAAAATGTTTGTCTTGATATTGTTCATTATTTTGTTCATCTAAAAATATATACTCATTTTGTTTTCAAACAAGTGTGCTTAAAATGTCTTTGATTTTCATTTAGTAAAGAATTTTTAAAATTTCAACTGTTAGGTACAATTTTACTCACACTAAACAGCATTCTGAACCACTGCTGCATGACATGAAATAAGCCTTACTTACACTTATAAAATAATTGTATCCAATAAATGATCCATCATTATCAGTAGATTTAACAGCAACTTTTTAACATTATTGTTAATTAGAGGTAAGTTCATTTTCTCTCTTGCAAACATCTGAAAAATATCCAACAGAGGGGGCTTCCTCTTGCAATTCCAAGGAAATATAATCAATATTGAGCCAGATATATTAAATGATAAACAAGCTGACATTTTTAACGGCTCTCAGTTTTGGGCGAACGTGAATCTGGGCCATATTTGGTTATTTTCTAACTGTAATATGGTTTATAATTATACTTAGTCTCAGCAACCTTTAGATATCAGCAGAAAATTCCCCCAAATGAGAAAGAAAGTACCTGGAAATCAGTTTGACAATACCTGATGCTCATCAAGAAATTATCAACAAATCACATGAGAAATGGCACTAAAAACAGCAAAGAATCACAATCAGTTTATCAATTCACAATATTAACAAACCAATAATTCTACATTTATGAAAGTCAGATCATAGATTGGTATTAATTAAATTGTATTCAAATCCTAATCAATCTCCCTGTAATTACAAGGAAATTAAATGGTCATCGTAATGTACGTCAATAATAAAGAAGGGGCCTTTGAGTGTTGTCAGATTCTTTTTACAAATATAGTTATCTAGACCTACCTGCAGTCACCATGTCAGAGCAAACCTCAGCACAGTCCTGGCGGCTCCTTGCTGAATCACCTGCCACCTTCATCTCAGCCATAACAGCAGCTATTTCTGTTCCCCTCACTGACAAAAGTACCAACGATCCCCCACCTGCTCACCTTTACCTGTGTGAGTCTGCTTAAATGCCCAGGATCCAATAACATCTCTTGGTCAGAGGTCAAGTTAAACAAGCCACACATGATCCAGCTTCCTCATGCTATGTTTGTTGGCCTGTTAAAATGTAGTTTTGTGGGGCCAACATTTAAAGAATTTACAGATGTGGATGAACGTGCAATATATAACAATAATATATATAATTATACTCGCCACATTTATGATACTGAAGAATGTTGACACGTAGGTTGGAGCTGAAGAGCATCCACACATCATGTTAAAAGGTATATAATAAAATGAACCACACTATGACATTTATGTGCATTTGCTGAGGGATGATGAATACCTAAGAACATGGTAAGTTCGATTCACAGATAGTGAATAGTAAGTTCTGTTCAGTTGTAAAAAAAAAACATACAAATGCAGACCTCTTGAGAAATTTAAGATATCAACTCAACGTTTTTTTCAGAAAACAGAAACAACACTGACAAAAACAGCCTTGGGGGGCTAGTCACTCTGTTTTTAAATGAACAAACATCTTATTCAACTGTTAAGACTGATTTGGACAATACTATAAATAAAGAATTGTAAGACTAAAACAAAACAACACACATACAAACCCATAATTTCTTTTTGAGTGTGTAACAATGTCACCTAAATATAGCCATAGTGGAGAAGTTATGTTCCACCTGACTATCTCAGTTCCAAAGAAGTCTCTAAAAAAGTCTACTTTGTACTTTGAAGCCAATATGTTAGTAGTATGCTAAAGGCTAGATTACTTATTACAGACACTTTTTCTAATGTATGAAAAATTAGTCCACACTTGAGTTTCCATTGACCAGTATAAGATACTAAAGAGTCTTTCAATTTGAATATTGCTCATACACTAAAAGAAACACTTGTTTCTTTTTAATTACACCTTTGCCAACCAGTGTCTCAGTCAACTTTCAGCATCCACAAGTTCATCAATCACTTTTAAGTCTCTTTGAATTGCTCATCATTTGCTTGAAAAGTACAAGATACAAACAGATTATTGATTCATTTGTTGGCCCATATTTACTGCTGTTGCAACTGTGTTCTCTCTCAAGGTAAGAGTGAATAGTGGGTTGGGTAAAAACTGACGGGGGAGACAATGTGACTTATGTTGGGGTGAGATGCAATTCCCATATAGCCACCAGATGGCAATAATGTTTTGCAGATAAATTGTGAATTAAGTGGCAGAACCTTACATATGAGAATGCCGAAATGCTCATCTATTTATATTTTGATAGAGGGTAAAGTAGAGACCACCCAAGTACCTATCGTCCAAAGACACCAAGCTCTAGTATGTCTGATTCTGGCGTCCTGATGGCTGGACGTACTTGGCATAACCTATTGGGATCCTGTCTGCTGTCAGCAGCTCCTGGAGATGCCAAGCTCAGTCTGCAGGAAAGGAATGGACTGAACGCTAGAAGGGACCCATTGACATCCCAATCAGTACTGAGTCATGGCAGCCGCCCCACTCTCATCGGCCTCATGTAGTGTGGGCCATGATAACATGTACCTTAAGGATACTGCATGTGAAGGGCAAATGCGGCATGAACAGAAATGCAAGGTCTAGTATCAGATTAGAAGGAGAGAATGTTATAGTAGCTTGTGTGTGTTTGATAGTGCTGAAACATGAGTATTCCATGACTGTCATATGTAACATGTCTGTCACAGAGGGATAGATATGACACACAAAAATCAATACATCAGAAAAACTTAAAAGCACATGTAAGGTGTATTTGATGTATATGATGGGATTGACCACAAACCGAGGAACTTGCCTTGTAACTGCAGCGGATTATGTAATGCAATTCACCTGCTTGATAAGCAGAACGGTCTTTTCTACATGGATTAAACAGCTGAATGGCAAATTACCTTTGAGAAAACTGAACTTAATCGAATCCTGAGAAAGTCACCTTGCTTCTCTCCAAAACAGCAACATTTGACTTGATTTCTGATGACATGTCTGCATTGAAGACCAAGTCTCAACTGGCCTTGAAATTTCCCCTCCATTGTGTGTGTGTGTGTGTTTGTTTGCAGCCAACTTCTTTACAGAGTCCTTTCTCAGATCACATGTCCTGTCTCAGCCTCAACCCCCCTGCACAGCAAGGAGGGTTGCGGCTGAGACAATCTCTTTCTGCACTTCATGTTGGTCTTCATGAAGGCTTTTGGAAAATTAAAAGAGGTAGAAAGGCTTGTTGGGAAGTGGGGTTTGCTGCTCATAAGCTCACTGTTCCAAATATTTACAATTCAAAAACATGGCCATGTTTCGGATACAACAGAAACGCAGTTATGTTATCATGGCTCAATCTACCTCCTGCATTGAAATCATTGGAACCAGCTACAAATATAGTGAAATATTTGCAAGAAAGTAATTTGTCTTCAGTCTTCTCATGAAAACATAAACATAAGTTAAATAACTTCATCTACAGTTCTATCTATTGGTCTTTGTTGAAGTAAATTAAAGTTTATCTCAGATGCAAGCTGATGACTCTTCATTCAAGCTTCCTTTAAAATCCCAAACACAAGTTGTTCCACTGTGAGGATTTTTCTCAAGCTCTGTGTTGTTGTTTGACTGACACCTCGTTCAGGATTCATGGTAAACAAAAGATGAGTGACAATGTAAAGAAAGCTGTGCTGGCAGTTCTGTGTAAGACACGGTTTTAGAACGCAGCAGCACTTCTGTCAAGGTGCTGACCTGACCTGCCAGTGTAATTTAGGCTAGCTGTACAACATTGAACCCCAACCTGCTTGCAGCTAAAGCTAATGCCCACGGAATGTAGATACACTGGGAACTCATCTGCTTCCTGTGCCAAATTAGAATTCATTGGTGATAAGTGTATCAGTAAGTATACAAACTTCAAATTTTACATTTCTTAACTCTGCATAAATTTCTGCCATACTTACAGTAGTTTAATGCAATCATTGAAGCTGTTTTGGCAGGCTGCAGTATCGCAAAATAATAAGTGACGTCGAGGTTGGATCACTTGTAGGACAATGTTAATTTGATTAGAGGTTTTACTTCAATCAATAAACAGGGAAAACCCCAGTGTGGTATTTCCCAACCCAACAGTTACATTAAGGGTGCATCTGCCCCATTATGACAACTAATGATGCGGGTTAATGTAACACAACATGAACAACATTGTACAACTATTTACATGCGAGAGTTCTTAAACCCCGAAACACTGGCAGACTCCCAAAGGCCCTTATAGCCGCAAGGGATTATGGGTTTCCAATGGCCAGTCTACCCACCCCGAGCTACAATATGCTATCTTTAGCGTTCAACTGCTTGTTAGCGCTTGAGTCTGGCTTGGAGGTCAAGTCATGACACAAGCATGGCCAGGTTCATTACATGGTCAAATTATACATGACTGAATAATGCCCGTTTGGAAATTTCCAAGTTTTTCGGCTTACATTTCAAACCAGCCACCGTATAAAATAAACAGTTTCTAGCCAAGATAACCAGACCTTACCTTATTGAAAAAAACAACACGATTAACCAGATGGCAAAATAGTTGCGGTTTCGCCTGGTATGCTGCTGGGTACTTCAGTGTGAAGTCAGCAGGAAATAGCAAACTAATCGCTTGTTTTGTTGAAACTATGACATAAATAAAGTGGACTGTATATTAGAGGGTAATTAAAACACAGTCATCAAATGGAGGTAAGCACAAAAAAAGAGAAAAAAAAAAACTACGAGAAAGACAGAGAATACATGTGCTGCCAAGATACATAATAATAAGATAGTTCAGCTCCTGAAAAGCGAACAAACAGGGAAAATGACAAACCGGACACAGATGAACTGTCAGTGAGTCAATTAGAAAAGTGAACGAAACATCACAGATACTGTGGCGGACACGAAGGAGCGTGGCCTCTCATCCCACGGGACTCCGGGCTGAAGACATGGTTTGGGTCCGGGGCACTCTTGGACAGGAAGTTGACTGTCAGTTTGTTATTGGTGTTTAAGGAATAAAATTATAGCTTGCCTTCGTCTTCGCAATCCTTCCTTCAAACACTACATCGGTGACCCTGTTCTGAACATGTCTGATTCAGTCCAAGTGTGCGACCAATCTTCAGCCACGTCAGCCCGATTCCTACAGTCGGCCGTTCCCATTGCAACTTCGGCACTTCCGGAGTTCTGGCACAGCGACCCAGCTTCATGGTTCCAGCACTTTGAGGCACTTTTACACCTGAGTGGAAGTGTCTCAGACGACGTCAGGTACTTCTTCGTTGTCACTGCGCTGGACCAGCGGTCAACAAGGCGTGTTTTGCAGCTGTTGCGTGACCCACCACCACACAGTAAATACAAACAGCTTCTGCTCTATGAGGTAAAATCTATCTGCCACAGAGCAGGGGAACAGGCTCCTGTCCCTGTCCGGTTTGGGTGACGGGACCGCTGTGGACTTGATGGACAACATGCTGTCCCATGCTGCGTAAATCAGACGTGATTTTCTTTTCCCACACATCTTCTTGCTCAAACTTCCTTCTGCAGTACGCGCTGCCTTGGCTAACTCTCAATGTCTGGCCGCAGGTCACTGCCAGGGTCTGGTGGAGGAGGCTGACCGCATCTTGCCAGCATACAGGCGGCTAGCCGTTCACAGCGTGACGTCGGAGCCTCGGAGTGCCAGGGAACGTGAAGCAAGCCATGACGGCCAGAGTGACTGTCCAGAGATGACGTGAGACCGGCCTCTGCTTTTTCCGCCAGTGGTTCGGTAGCAAGGCGCGGGAACTGCATCCCACTGTGCTCCTTCACGGTGCCAGGGAGATCCACGGCCAGTGCTCAAGTGGCAGCTGTTGACCCTGGCGGATACATCGAGTTTCTGTTCATCATGGACTCAAGTTCAGGTAGAAGGTTCCTGGCGGACTCTGGCTTGCAGAAGAGCTTGCCTCCCCCGACAAGAGTGGACATACAGGCCAGGAGCAGCGGCCGGGGCATGGCTAACGGTTCGTCCATGACGACATTCGGATCGCAGTCGGTGTCGTTTTTTTTCATGGACGCCATTTTGAGTGGGATTTCGTGATCGCCTCCATCACGGTCCCTATCATCGGTGTGGACTTCCTGTGCACAAATGGTCTGCTCATGGATGTGACGAACCGCCGTTTAATTGACGCCATGTCCTTCTCCACTTTTCCATGTGTGACAGGGGGTGCTTCGCCACTACGTTTGCTTGCAGATATCCCATCCCTCATCCCCTTTTTCCCCACACCTACTAAATACAGTGTGGAGCATTTCATCCCCATGTTGGGACCTCCTGTTTTTGCACGGGCCCGGCGCCTTGACGTGGGTAAGCTTGCCACAGCTAAAGAGCAATTCGCCACCATGGAGTGTCTGGGGATCATGAGACGGTCAAACATCCCGTGGGCCTCCCCGCTCCACATGGTGCCCTCAGCTGATTGGTCCTTGTGTCGACTTTCGTCATTTGAATAACAGCACAGCGAACGACCACTACACCATCCGCCACATCCAGGACTTCTCCGTATGGCTGTCGGGCACCACCATCTTCTCTAAGTTCGACCTGGTGCGTGGTTATCACCAGGCGCCCATGCGTGCGAAGGACATGCCCAAGACCGCGATGATCACTCCCATTTGGGCTTCTCACTTTTCTGTGCATGCCTTTCGGCTTGAAGGGAGCTGCTCAAACATTCCAGAGGCTCATGGACTCGGTGCTGCGTGACCTTGCTTTCGTGTTCGTCTATCTTGACGACATACTGGTTGCTAGCCCAGAAACATGACACACAGGAAGCATAGCACTGGTAATGTGAAAACTTTTTCAGATTCCCCTTCAGTGTATTTAATTTGTATATTGATAGACCTGCATTGTTATACATAGATAGACTGCAGTGTGTTGAGACCATCTCCCTTTGTCCACCCTAAAATAATAGTAATGTGTATATGTCAAGGAATTTATGAATAGATATGATTAGATACTCGCAAACTGGACCCTTTTGCATAATTAGCATTTTTACTTTGATACTTTAAATCAGGGGTGTCAAATTCAAGGCTCATGGATCGGATCAGGCCCATGAATGGCCAATCAGGCCCATGAACAGGTTTACTTCAGCTCACAAAGCTAAAAGATACCAGGTTTCAGGTGTGAATTGAACAAAAGGTATATTAATTGTCATTAATATGTCATGATTTTACCCATCCGGCCCACTTGAGAATAGATTGTCCTCCATGTGGCCCCTGAGCTAAAATTAGTTTGACACCCCTATCCCTTGGGAAGTACTGTCTCTCAAAGTTCATTTAAAGTTTAAATGAACTTCAAGGGACACTACTTTCTTCATTAGTCAGTATAAAAACAATGTGTTGCAGTAAATTGATGCACCCATTTTTTTAATATTCATATCATAATCAGACCCCTAGGCAATTCTAAGCAGGCTTCATTTTGAAACATTTGTTGACGTATGTATACGATAATATTGATCGGATCAATTGGAGAAGCATTTCACGGAAACCACACAGATTTAATCGTGTACATGAAGTCTGCATTTGGTTTCCATTTTATGTATTCTCTATTTTATGTATTCAAACTCAAATTAGATTATAGCGCAGGTGCATTCAAATGTTTATCCTTTGGTGCAGGAAGCAGCAGAGCTAAAAAATAATTAAATAGAAAAAACTGTTGCCCTTGTTATCATTTCTCTGATGATGATCTTTCTGTCTTTCTTTTAGTTGGATAAAGTTAAGACCTGAAGGCTTGGAAAATCTGGAAAAATCAATCATCCGTGTTTTTTGGTTGTGTTTAGTGTGTGAGTGGTGAACCAAAAAAGGGTAAAGCAGGGATATCTTGAGGAAGTAAACCACTGGTACACAACAGATACAGCCATTTGTCTTGGTTTTCTAACTGACAGGAACCAAAAAGGCAAAGCAGGGATGTCTGGAGGAAGTAAACTACTGGCACACGACGGATACAGGCATTTGTCTTGGTTTTCAAACTGACAGGAACACATCTAGTGATCACAGAAGCTGTAAAGGTCACGGTTTAGATCTATCTTGCATCAGGTATGAATCTTCTTGAATGTTATAAAAATTATGTGGGGAACGGGGGATATTAGGAAAGAAAGTGCTGAGTAAAAAATAATCATTTAAAGACAAAGAAAAAAATCTTTAACATCAGAAGGGAATATAACAGAATGTAACAACCAAAACCATGAGCAGGCTTGAGAAAGGAGCTCAGCAACTACACAGGGCAATGTAGCAAAAATGTGTGTGACGGAGGTGCAGAAAGAGATCATAAACAACATGGTTGTTGCTGATGTCTTGCAGGTGATGAATCTAGTAGTCGTTCTGTGACGCAATATTGCAAAAATATGTATGGGCTTGCAGCATTAAACCACTGCCACCTACTGTCATTCCTAGATGTGATGTGACTCGTGCTGTCTCAGTTTCACTCATTTAGGCCAATAAAACACTTTTTGCCTCATGAATGCGGAGGTGTTAAGCTTTTCTCTTCATTTTGCTTGTTTTTGAAATTTGTGGGTAGTATGTTTCTACCATTTTATTGCGAATGAGCATGACAAGTTAAGCGCAACCTTAGCGCACTGTAACCTTAGATATTTACATTATGGGAAGAAAGGACGTTTAGGAAGCATGATATGTGTGTATGTATATGTTAAAGTAATTACCATAACAGAAATACGTCCACAGAAATACGTGTCTTCTCACTGTCATCATCTCATCACATTCACTGACCTCAGACCAGTAAGGTCGGCTGCACGATTCGCGGTTGATGTGTTTGGAACATTAGCAGTTAGCAACTTTTGAAAGGTTCCAACCTTTGCTCCAGCTGTGGTGCTGCCATTAACCGAGCAGAGTTGTTGTGAAGATCACAAACCCGGCTGACGTGAAACCAGCAGACCTTCTGAGCACACAAGATTTCTTTGTCACAGATGTAGCAGATTTTGTTCGGGTCAAATGAAAACAAATTAAATGTACAGTTGAAAACAAGTATTCTCTGTAAAATTAAATCCATCCTGAGCACACTTATTTCTAATTAAAATGGAGAAACATAAAGATAAGAAAACACAAGCACATGAAATGTGAAATGATTAGATGACACTCTTATTGGGATCAGATTACTTCCATCCATCGATCCATCTTCTGCCGCTTATCCGAAGTCGGGTCGCAGGGGCAGCAGCCGTAGCAGGGAGGCCCAGACTTCTGTCTCCCCAGCCACATGGTCCAGCTCTTCTGGGTGAACCCCAAGGGACTCCCAGGCCAGCTTAGGGACATAGTCTCTCTAGTGTGTCCTGGATCTTCCCTGTGGCCTCCTCCCAGATGGACATGCCTGGAATACCTCCCTAGGGAGGCATCCAGCAGGCATCCTGACCAGACGCCCGAACCACCTCATCTGACTGCTCTCTATGGTGAGGAGCAGCGACTCCACTCTGAGTTCCTCCCGGATGGCTGAACTTCTCACCTTATCTCTAAGGGAGAGTACGGCCACCTTGCGGAGAAAACTCATATCGCCCGTTTTTATGTGCGACATCGTTCTTTCGGTCACTACCCACAGCTCGTAACCATAGGTGAGGGTAGGAATGTAGATCGACTGGCAAATTGAGAGCTTCGCCTTCTGGCTCAGCTCCCTCTTCACCAATACAGATCGGTACAGAGTCAGAATCACTGCAAACGCTGCACCGATCCACGTGTCGATCTCCCGCTCCAGTCTTCCCTCACTCGTGAACAAGACCCCGAATACTTAAACTCTTCAACTTGGGGCAGGACCTCTTCCCACCAAACCAGATCCCCCCCGACGCCCTGGGGGCGACTAGAAATTCTATCCATAAAAGTTATGGACAGTCCAACTCCCGCCAGAAACAGGTCGGAATTACAATGCAGACCATCCTCCAACACTGGTTATTAGGAACCAAACAGGGTTCAGTACCCAATATTGCCGGAGCACCCTCCACAGGACTGCCCGCGGGACACAGTCGAATGCCTTCTCCAGATCCATAGAACACATGTAGACTGGTTGGGCAAACTCCCAAGCCCCCTCGAGAACCTTGCTGAGGGTAGAGAGCTGGTCCAGTGTTCCACAACCAGGACGAAAACCACACTGCTCCTCCTGAACCCGAGGTTCAATGACCCGGCGGACCCTCCTCTCCAGCACCGCTGAATAGATCTTACCAGGGAGGCTGAGGAGATTACTTGTATATGTTGATTGATGAAAGTGAAATTTGTCTTATTCTGTCATAGACTTGAGTTAATTTTCAAGCTATCGCTGTGACACCGATGTTCCAGTGTGACTTCTAGTGGCAGCAAATGTCAGACAAAAACCAAGACCTGCTTCCCCTCGCCTCACCCTCCAACCATGTCCTCGCCCAAAAGTTGAAATATGTACATTACAGTTATTTAATTTTTATTTCCCAAAGAGAGGCAAGTCACCACAGTGTGATTATGTAAACAGATTTATGATCCCACAACACAAGTAATATACACACTCTTGCCTCAGAGGCAATCTCTGTTTGGTTGCAGCTAAATCCAGTACAGACACATTGAGGAAATTCTTCACTCCCAATTTCCCGGGACTGAACTGGGAGTGACCTGGTTGGCAGACACACAGCCCCAATGGAAGGAATGTAACTCAACTCCCCCCTGCCTCAACCCTAATACCCTCCCATCCATCCCGCTGGTCCAGCTGTTTGAGGACGGAGAGGAAGAGAGGGGTTGTCTTTTATCTTTTGCTGGACCAAACTGACCGCTGTACTTGCAGAGGGAACCACCAAAGCAGCAGTTACTGCATTAGCAATAATATCACTGTCAGTCACAGCAGCAACTGCAACAGGGTAAAAAAAAAAAGAACAATAAAGCAACGAATCTCATGTTACAAGAACACAATGACTTTTAAGGAAATTTGCCTGAATCGTCCTTCTGTTCTCTGTGCATGCAAGAACAAGCCGGGTACCCCCCCAAGCCCTGACCCCCAACTGCTCGTGAGCTTAGTGCAGTTAATGGTAGCCTGTGGAACTGGTTAGCCTGTCTCCATCAAAAGTCATCAAAACCACATTTTTAGCAACTACCAAAACACCCTTATGTAAACGTTGCGATTTCTCTATTTACCATGTAATGAGGTAACGATGTGAAACTATGAAGTGAATTTTGAAAAGCATACAAATAATTAGAGCTACTTTCCTTGTAAAAACCAGTGATCTAGGCTTCCGTTAGCATAGGCTCAGCACAGTGCGATATTTAATAGCGTTTAGCACATCAAATCAAAGCTGAAGGGATAACACCTTATCGCAGACCTTAAGTCTTACAAAATATGAATTAATGCTTTTGCATGGCTTGATTCAAGATGTCACATGAGCAACTTTAAAACCCTGATTAATTGTATATTTAAAGAGGGGCATCCATGCCTTATCTTTGTATTGGAACTGTAAAAATTCACAAAAAAAAAAATCTTTGTACATTTCTTTAGATTTAAGGTTCAGTCCAAAACCAAGGAAAAAAAATCTAAAATAAACAAGCTCAGCTCAATGTTAATAGTTTTGTTAGTGATGGCCCATGGATATTAATCATTAAGAACGAAGAAAATCTTTGCTCTCATTGATGACAATGTGGAGATCCCTCTTGTATCTGAACATCCACCATTCGAGGAAATCCGTAATTTTAATTACTACTCATGACCAGGTCTGACTGTGACAGCTTAGTACTTGGATAGTATCAGCTGGCAAGTCATTGTATTTGATCCTTATCATAGTCATCGCTCGTTCAAGAATTGCAAAACTCTCCTTTTCTGAATTACAGTTTTATCAAAAGAATATTATGTTCTGTATTTCCTGAGTGTATTTAACTTCACACAACAGTCCGATACTTGCATCACTATCAAACCAATTAAATTTTTGCAGAAGGCCAACATCAGCCCAACCACACAAGAAACAATTATTCTGGTTTCAAATTCATTGATAAAATAATACATTTCTTCTAACTTGAAAAGGCAGGTCTACAAGGATTTGGTTTGGTTTACAATCACAGTTCAAAATTCAGCAATACAATACGATGTGGAAACACAAAGCCTCTAGGTCACAAACACCAGAAAACAGACTTCAGTTAAATTGTAAAATCTGGTACCCAGCAAGTGAAATGAATAATATTTGTATATTGTATGTATGTTTTGTTTTGTTTTGTTTTTTAATAGTATGACGCGCAATGGTAGTTTAGTGGTTTAGCCTCACAGCACGAAGGACCATGGTTCGATTGTGACAAGGGGACATTTCTGTGTGGAGTGTGCATGTTCTCCCTGTGTCTGTGGGTTTCCTCCCTTTAGTCTAAAAACCTGCAGCATATTAATTGGAAAACAATTGGAAAATTGCCCCGAATTAAGTGAATGGGTGTCTGTCTATATACTCTATTTGGCCAAAAGCATTCACTCACCTGCCTTGACTCACATATGAACTTAAGTGTCATCCCATTCCTAATCCACAGGGTTCAAAATGATGCTGATCCACCCTTTTCAGCAAAAACAACTTCAACTCTTCTGGGAAGGCTGTCCACAAGGTTCAGGAGTTTGTTTATGGGAATTTTTGACCATTCTTCCAGAAGCGCATTTGTGAGATTTGTGAGGTCACACAGTGCTGTTGGACCAGAAGGCCTGGCTCTCAGTCTCCACTCTAATTCACCCCCAAAAAGTTTCTATCAGGTTGAGGTCCTGCGACTGACTGGCGACCAGTCCAAGGTGTACCCCGCCTCTCGCCTGATGACAGCTGGGATGGGCTCCAGCATCCCCTGCGACCCTGAGTGCAGGATAAGCAGCAGACGGTGGATGGATGGATGGATGGATGAATGGATGGATGGACGAAGAGTATAAGTATGAGGGCAAAAACAACATTTTTACTTTCTTAAAAAACCTGTGCAGAATGTATTTGAACATAAATTTTGTAAGGGGTGTGTGTGAAGGGGAGCCTAGAAATACTTTTTCTCATCATTAAAACCTAATTTCAAACACATTCCTTGAAATCTTTAAGCTTAAATCGCCATAACTTTCCATTTCTTATTATTTAGACTGATTAACAGTTTATTATACTTGGACAGTTAATCGGAGCGAATTGTGGCCATTTATCAAGATAAACTAGCTTTGCCGCCCCAGCCCATCTTTGACTCGGCCAGACTGTGGGGTCAAAAAAAAAACATCGTGCCCTTATGACTCAGCAGAGGGTGAGGTATGCAGCACTGCCCACTCATTGCCTGCAGCAGTACTCAGTGTTCTCGAAGGGCCGTCATATTACCCTGCGCCATGGGACTCTCATCTTTCCAAGTTCCTGATATAAAAGCCAGGAATGCAAAGTTTCAGCTTGGCATGCTTGTCCCTGAAAACGGGATATCTGCAGAGAAACTCTGATTGTTTAGGCCCAAATAATATAAAATACTCTTTGACAACTCTTGCTTTAATAATGATTTTCTGAATAAAGGAAATCTTGCTTCGCTCTCACATCTATGAGAAGAATTATTGAGATAATGGTGGTGTGTGGCAGCCTGCCCCGTGGCAGGGTTTCGAGGTTCAGCTGTTTGGCAGTGAGGTCCGGTGGATTTGCAGAGCTGTTGTCTGGATGCCTCCTGCTCCAGCCTCCCCTGGTGGTGTCCTCTTTCACCCTCACCAGCCTTTTATTGGCTCCCCTGGCCTCCGGTGATCCTCAAAGGCACAGGCAGAGGCACTCTGGCCCAAACTTGGCCGTCCCACCTCTTCCCTTATCTGCTTACACAGAAAACGGCCTGGGGGAGATCGAAAAGGGCGAAGCAGAATTACCTTCCCTCTGGCTCTCTCTGAGCCTGGCCTCCTCTGGACACCTCTCGTGACACTACACCTCCCTGGGCTTGGCCTTAGACGCTTTAACCAGGGTCTTTATACTTAACAGGGGGTGTCAGTTCACTGAAATCCAAGGTATGTCAAAGACGTAGTATAATTTACAGCACAAAACCCACTTGTATCAAATTGTCTTCAGTGAAATGAATGCAATCACCGAGTGCACTGGTCTAGTACATACTGTAACTCCCAGGAAAAACCCACCCTGTCATCCTACCCTGAAACCCTAATGTGTCACGCTGACTACACAAAGTTTAACAAGTTAATTAGTAAGCTTAAGAGATGTTGAGGGGCAGATTTGCTGTCTTTTGGCTGCTGCCTCCAGCTCTGCAATGCAATGCAAAGAATGAATGCAATGGGGGAATGATCATTCAAAAAATCCAAGAAACATCACAATGATAGTGCAAGGCCTCCGCGGAGATGAAAAGGTTACTTGATATTAAAGGTCATTTAGAGCAATTAAAACAGACTCTGGGTTTGTTGAATAATGATGTAAGAAATGGAGACAATCTCAATAGCCAATGTTTATCGAGGAGAATAAAGGAATTAAAAAGCCATCGGAAAGTCTACACTGGAAATAACAACCGAATTGATTCATCTGAGTGCACGCACTTCGACTGCAGAGGTACTGATGGCAGCTAACATGAGAAATAGCGCCCCCACCTGTTTAGGCCAGTGAACCATCTGGGCATAACTGTGGAGGATTTGAAGACAGTTTGATTGAATTCCAACGCATACAGCAAATATTCGGCTCATTCAACTCGAGGCAAATGAATACATAAATGCATTGATTACACAAAGTACCTTTATTTTTTAGAACATTTCACCCAATGTCCCTCTACTTCTCACAGAGCTATATCCACTCAATCATTTTCCCACGCCGGTTCTGTGTCTTTTTTTGTTTGTTTGTTTTTTTTTAAAAAAGAAGTGGAAAATACAGGACATATATGAACAAACCGATGTGTAGATCACAAAAGTTTACTGGGAACAAAGAGAGTTCCAGCAGACTAAAATTAATGAGCTATGTAGAAAAAATGTCTTTTGGAGGTTATTGGCCCAATGCTGATTGGATTTTGCTTAGTTATCAATAGAAAACCATCTTCAGCTAAGAATCGATTTTCTGTACATCCTTGTGATTTTGGCATTGTTTTTTTCTTTGTGTGGAATACCTGCAATACCCAAACTCATTCGAAAATCCTTCTTCTGTGTAGTCACTTGTAATGCACATTTTTATAAAAGAAGAAAGGCTGAATTTTCACAATGAGTCAGTTAATTAAATATATATAAATGTAGTAACACGACCACCACACAGTAGCAATAATCCACCACATCTTTATGGTGCAAAGCTCATCAGTGCGGTTTAGTGCAAAATATCTCTTACCATTCAAGGAGGAAACTGCTCAAACTTTTTTCCAGGCCCAATCTGAATTCTTTACTGAGTTAGTAATCAGTCACTGCTGAACAGGATGCCTCACACAAACATCTGGATCTGTTTCCATCTTTACATCGACTTTATCACAACAAGTCAGTTTTGGCAGAAGCCTTTGTTTCAGTGTTAAAGCGCTTAAACATCATAAATCTGACACAACCTCATGGATGTGACGTATAACAGAAATAATTAGACATTTCAAATGAAATACTTTGATTCCTCTCACATGATAAGTCTGCTGAGCAATTTTCAAGAAGTGTTTCCTTGATTTTTAGACAGTTCTTTGCCGATTATCCAAGATGACATCAAGGTTCATTGAAAGGACATGCTGTAACAATCCTTAATGTTTGCACCATTTTTAATTGGGAGTTCTTCAAGGAATGGCTGCCACACAGCTTTACCAGTGGGACACATCACCAGTTGTGTACCTCCGCATCACAAGGCAAATCAAAGTTTGAAACTGAAATTTGAAACAATAACAGTCAAGAAAATGTGATAAACATTTTAGATTAGTAAATAAGCGGTAATTGGAAAATAATTACATTTTACCAGGCAATTATATATGTTGCAATGTAAATAGTGAATGTGGGTATTGTGATTTTTCTACATAAAGAATAATCAGTACTAAAAACAATTGCAGTTTTGTAACCTAAATTGCCCAGATGTGGGAATGAGAACATGAATGGATGTCTGTTCCCATAAGTGTTTGACCTGTGAACTCTGCCTCTTGCCCAATAACAACTGGGATAGGTTCTAACCCCCCCACAGCCTTGAGTATAGGCTAGGTGGCAAAGATAATGAATGAATGAATACTGTAAGTGTATGGCAGCTCTTCATCTTGATGGCAACAGCGGATGACAGGCCACCCCTCCAGCATGTGCTATATGTTACATCATGGTCACCGGCGCTAAGCCCTCTCCTGACCCCTAGCATGCTACACTAACCTAACTGAGCAGACGCTTGATCATGACCACCCAGTCATAGACTGTGAGGCGCACACACAGACACACGCACACGCACGTACTTATATATTCATATAGTCATGTAAATATGCATGCTCCCTACCTTAACACGCATGTATATTTTTGCCCCTCGGACTCATTTGGCTGCTCCCAGCTCAGATTAGCACGCTCATGCACACTGCACGCCCGACCTCCAGACAGGTTTAGGGTGTCTGTCACAGTGAATTTTGTAGTCCGTACCATGCGCTATTCTTATCTGCTCGAAGTAAAAGCACTACAAACTGTGTATAACGGAAGATTGAAATAAATAAATAAACCAATCATCTAACACGCTAAAGCAGCGTTATCCTCATGCTGCTTTCTGAAAGAGAGAAAGACTGCAATTGGAGACCTTTTTTTATTACTGCAAAAACATATCTTCGTTTCAAGTGCAGCCTCTTTGCCTATAATTTGTGCAACAGTTCATTTTGCAAAAACACAGGCTTTTATTTTTCTTGCTTTTGAATAAATATCTTAAAGTTTCTTTAAAAATGCAGTCTAACATATGGGAATAAAATAGAATACTAAGAAAATAAGATGTAATGGAAATAATAAAATCAGCTACATATTTTAAGAACTGAAGAAGCCTCTCGGATGAGGGGTGAAACATCTTCTGAAGGGAAGGAGAAACATCTTCAAGTTGTTGCCACAACAAGAAGATTTTAACATTTATTTTAACCAATATTTCCCTGCATCCAATCATCAATCATTTCAATGGTTCTGCAGTCACTAACCCACCTTCTGTCATTATTGCTGGCTATAGTGCTGAGGTTTTCAGTGTGTGTGGGGGGGGCAGGCTTCCAGGAAGTTCTGGGCAGAGACTGGAGTGCTTCCACTTCACACCTACAACCTATCTGCTCTAATCACTCCAACTACTAAAGGACCTGCAGGAGCTCCAGTCTTCGCCTGATTGCCTGCCTGTTTCAGTGCTCTTGCAAGTCCATGTCTTGCCCTTCTGCGAAAGGTTCCTGTTCCAGAATTCTACGTCTCACCCCGCTGTCGACCCTCCTGGATCTCCTCTGCTTCTGGGTTCACCTTTTATTTTGGCTGACTCAGCCGTGACACCTTCTCTCTGCCAAGGCTAATCAAAGCTTCTGTTTTCAAGCAATCATAATAATGTCACAGATGAACCATGAGCAGTTGGCATGCCATCCACCAGTGCCAGGGGAGCAGTTAGGGGTTCAGTGTCTTACTCAACAACACGTCGACACACTAAGAGGAGTGGGGAATCGAACCAGGAAGATCTGGTTTCCAAAGACAATTGCTCTACCTCCTGCGCCTCACAGGTCATCATTGTAAGTTAATGGGTACTCTGTTATCGTGCTTATCAAACCTTGTCCTTGCTTTCCTACTGTACTGCGGTAACTGGGCCATCGGATGGATTTTTAACAGGTCGGTTGAATATCTCGAGTTGAGTCCTGCCCACCTGGCCTGTTTCCCCCAGAAATACATCCCACTGTTTCAGTAGAATGCTTCAGACTGTGTTATTAAGAGGTCAAAGATTTTCAGTGTACAGAGGTTAGCCATGTAAAGCCTTAAAAGTCGGAGATTAAAAAAAGAATATCATCGGACAATGGATAGTCAGACAAGACCATGCATTAATTGTCCTTTTTTTTGCCCACAGCAGCACTTTGAATAATTGAATGCGATAGGAGTGAAACCTGGTTGACCTCTGAGCAAAGAGCTTTGCTAAAAACCTAAACATGAGGAAAAAAAAAGCTCGCACAGCACGGAGTAGGCTCTCAGAGGATAGAAAGGATCATATTTTCTAGAAATCAGGCTTAAGTTGGCAGCGACATGAATGGACAAACATCTCAGTGAATTAAGTCATTCCGAGTAATTGTTTTCATATCGCCTGTGAGGCTCCAGGATCGGAGGGTGAAGAAACTGGAGTTGGCATCTGTGTCATTGCTGTTAGGATTTTTCTTTTTGCGAAATCCACCAGTTGGAATTGAAGAGTCAGGCAGCATATGTTCAAAAAGTAAGACATGGGATGTGAGGCTGTGGAAGGTTTTTCGTGCGGTGTGAGGGGAGTGGGCCATTCCCATGGTGGTTTAAAATGTGGAAAAAAAAATAAAGCCATAATAAATTTGTGCCGTTCACTTGATGCTATATCAAGACCGACAGCAATGCATGCTGCAGTTTTTCACTGAAAATGTTCTTCTGCCAGAAGAGAGTCATATCAAATTGAATAAGTTTGACAGCTGACAGCATCTTGGGACTCTGTAATTTGGTATCCCGTTATGAGGTTAACAAATACAAAACAGCTTTGTAGGGAGACATATACATATATATTTTTCACATATTGAATGTGCAGAAAGGGTTTACAATAAAAATAGTTTTGATACGGGAACAAATCTTCCCTGCAAATTTTGGTTTTCTCAAATCACCAGCAGACCTCTGTGGTGCAGGGGACCTTCTATAAACATTAGAGATAACAAGATCACGGTCTGTATTTGAAATATCTATGTCCAGAGGTATTCAGTAACTGCTAAATTGTGACTAGCTGATTAGTACAGAGAGACCCAGTGATACTGTCAAAGACGATCAGTTGGAGGGAATTTGTTCTGTACGGGTTAGGTAGCTTTGTAAACAGGAAACTAAATGATGTAGCAGTTTTGAGAAACACAACAACAGCCACAATCAGACAGATGGGGAACGTCTATTGAGCAACAGACAATAGGGAACTTGAGTTGACCAGGATGTCTGAGAGGCGAGTTGAGTCAACTAAGTGAGGTCCAATGACTGGAAGCGAATGCAGGATGTAACTCTGCCTGTATTTGAGAAGGTACACTCAAACGCAGAGGTTCAGCAAAGAACCTATCCGGTCAAAAACATGAAGAGGAGATTTGAAACAGAGCAGGAACGAGGGAGAGGGACTTCTATTCATGTTTTTTTTTTTATTTTTTATGAAAAGCTGCTCTGACACATGATGCAATAATATGAATGAGTAAAAATGAGCATCCAGGTTCAGTCTTCCGCAATGGGAGTCCATAGAACAACAAAACTAGACTGTCTCTGTGAACATCCGGTTTAGGGAAATAGTAATCTTACATCTTCTCTTGAGAAGCAAGACCTCTTCTCCTTCCTCTTTTTCAATGCAAAATTTATGGGAAAAGGTGTTCTGGGGCACAGAGAGTAACTTTGTACTTGGAGTTGCCTGGTTTGGACACCGAAAATATTTCCATCTGAGCCTGGCACTCATGCATATCCAACTGTCTTTATAGGTTCCTTAGAGCTTAGAGTGACCAATGTATGAGGCCATCAGAGAGAACGGTGAAAAATACGAGGGATATTCTCCACCACTACACAGAGGGAATGTATGACTTTGTCTCGCAGTATTAAGGCGGTCGTGTCCGTATGTCCCTTTCTGATATCCCAGGGCGAGGGTTGCCGGCAGAAGCTATGGGCTGTGAAGGCATTACCTTTGTGGTAGAACACTGTTCATGACAACCCCAGCTGAACCGAGACCTGCTCCAAGGTCTGCTCATCCTGCTCTGGGTAGGCCTTAGGAGAGGGTGTACTGGGGGGGGCGCCACATTAGAAAACCCGGAGGTACACAAATGAGTTCCTGATGACCGGTGACATTTTCCAGAGGAATCAATACGGCAGAATTTAGTTACAATCTTAATTTACATGTAATTAAAAAGCGAAAAAAAAGGGTTAAAGAAGATGAAAGCTATTTAGTCACATTCAGTTATTCAGACGGCACAACATCCGCAAAATTTGACCACTGCATTTAACCCATCATGGATGAGCCATAAGCAGCGGGAGGCCACTCATCAGAGGTGTTGGGGCTCCATGTCTGACTCAACAGCACTTCAGCAGGCTGGGTGGAGCTTGGGAATTGAACCAGCGATGATCACTTCCAAGAAGACCCCTCTTACCACCGGAGCACGATGTTCCTAAAGTAATGTTGTGCTGAGGAGGGGGCAGGAATGAAAAATAAAGATGCCTGATCAGTCAAATAATACATACTAGTACATATAGATATTTAGGAGAATTAATGAGCTCAACTTCCTGTAGTTCTTCAGGTTCCTAATATTGCCAGTCGATGTCACACCCAAACAGCTGGTACAGGGACAGAAGCTCACAGGTGAGAAGGGAAGAGTCAGTTGTCAACACAGTTTAACACTAGCTGAGAGGTACGGAGAGAAAACAGACAGCGCACAGGTTTCGTGGCTCAAACACACTGTTAATGCCCTGAGTGACTTGAGTGTGTGCATCTACCATCAGACCCGTGGAAATAGGACTGCGATTCAGACTGTTTGTGGCGTTACAAAGTCTCAGTCTATGTGCGTGTGTGTGAATAGGAACAATGCAGCCATTTATGGGGTAAATACCGCAGTCTTTAAACAAGGGCCCTTAACATATTATACATGTGACCCACTTGAGCTCAGTCTTGAAACAACCCCCCCCACCCCCACTTGCTGAAATCGAATTGCGAAGCTCGAATGATCGCACCGCCAAAGGTCTCACAGTTGAAGGAAACTTTCAGTAAGGCCTTAGGTGTGAGGATTGGGAGCAATCCGGGACCTTTGACCCATGGAGTACGAGCTGGGTTGCCTTTGCCCCACTGAGGCTGTGATGTCACCCCGAGCACAGAACAGACAGTGCTGGAAAAGAAGGCCTGAAAAAAGAACTGGGAAACACAGTCCAGAAGAATAATTATATGAGAGAGGGAGTGAATCAGGAAATAGCTTTTGGTTTGGGAAACTCAAGAGCTTCAGGGAGCTCTGCCATGTGCTAAATGAAAACAGCATTAGAAAAAAAAAGAGGGGAGTGCGGAAATAAAGCAAAAATGTACTTTTTTTTTCTCGTAAGGGTGGCAGGGTAGCAAGTGGTAAACTCCCTCTTCTCTGACCTCCTCTCTCTAGCCTCTCTCTTCAAGCCTCCCCCTTTCCATGAACTTCTCCTCCTTTCTTTCTTCAATTATTGTGTGTGTGGCTGACCAGCTCTCGGCTCGTTCCTCCTTCCTCACACATTTTAATGGGTATCTTCCCAATCATGTTTTTATTGCAGGAAATTTCAGCACACCACATTGCGTGAGCCGAAGGAGTGTTCCATTCTTAGCTCGGCACTGCTCTGTGCCAGGGTGTGTTGAGCTTGCCAGTGTGCCTTTGCATGTGTGTGTGTTTAAGTGTGTATGAATGGGGTTAGAAAAGGGGGAGGTGAACCAAAGTGGCGTTAGTGTCTGTTTGGTGCCAACATTGCATTGCAGCCCTCCCTGCTCCGGCCTCCTTCTTTTGGGAACAACATTGAAGTCAGGATCATGGACGGCAGAGTTAAGACCCCCAGAAATAGTGGTCATCCGTGAGTCTGAACACAGAGGCGTAACATCGCAGAAATCTTTACTCAGAAACCACCTCACTCCGCCCAATGCCACTGCCATCACCATCACCCAGCTCCATTTGCGAGAGCTTCAACTCCTCACCTCTCTGTCTCCTCCCTTTATTTTCCCCTCCTGGCAGCCACCTGGGTTTTTCTCTGAAATGAAGGCCGTGGTTTGGGGCTTGCGGTTTAATTGAAATAATATTTGCTGTACTCCGCTGCCTCCCCTGCTATATTCTCTCTTAACAACGGGCATTATTTTTAGCCTCTCTGCCGAGTTCTGTCATTTCCTGTTGTAGGGCTTGCTGTGCTCTTGACCACAAGCAGACTCTGGTGCCTCTCTGTGCTTTGCTTCGATTGCACCTCTCCCTACGCGCACCAGGCCAAGAGTGCTTCGTGAACCATGCGAGTTTCGATGCGGCAGCTAGGCTATCGCCGAGATGAACCAAAAGACACTTGGCCTGTGACTCTCAACTGCATTTGAATTAGTGCTGTCAACCTTAAAAGCTGGTCAAATCTTTTCACATATTTGACAAATAAGGAAAAACAGAAACGTTTGGGTCTGTATACGCAAAGTCTTTGCGTGGCTACGATTTGGTTTTTTTTAACTCAACGAATTACACACAATCCCTAGAAGAAACTGCATGCCATATTTTATTTGATATACACTTTTTGTGACCATTTGATGTATGTAAAGGAATCTATTTTGACAACCGTATGAAACTGCAACGTAAATCTCAAGCACACAATTCCGTTGCCATAAACAGACACACGGACCTCACATGCAGAGCAAAGAGACAGCAGGGAAACAGTTTGGACAGTAGACTATACAGCTCCTTCCACAAATATACATTGAAAGGCAGCTGGATGTCTGTGTCCATCCAGGCAAAGTGTCCAACATCATGGCAGCAGCTGCACACCGGAGACAAATCCAGCGGACGATAAGTGAAAAGCGACTAGTATCGAATGACCTTCACCAGCGGGCAGGCCTGGATGATATGGGATAATCAGAATACAGCTCTTGTGATATCTGCTTGGATTTTAAAAATGATCATTGGATTGTCCTGCTTAAAAAAGTGATGTCTTACACAGCTGATCTGAATTAAAAAAAAAAGAGTTTCATTAATAAGAGATTCATAAAAAATAAAGCCTCTAATTTCCTGATACATGCAGAGTCTCATGTCATTTCCTTCACATTTCTATGTTACACGTTTTTAAGGTCATTTCTTGCTAATATTTAAAAGTAGCCTTGCTGTCTTTATGGGAAGGTCGTGCAAATTTTGATCTGGTTTCTTCCAAACTTTAAGGCAACCGTTGACTGAATTCCCAGTGATTTAGAAATAATTTACAGGGGGATAGGAACACACTGGAAAATTAGCCTCTTTTTGGTTTTTAAATCAATGATCTTTTTATAGAATATGAATGAAGACAGTGGAAATACAAATCACGATTTGCCATGTTCAACATATAAATCACAATTAAATTTTACGGTGTGGTATTTGACATATTTCACTTCATCATCCATATGTTTTCATTGGTCCCTAAATTAGAAGCATTTTATGGGTTGTTCGAAAAGTTTGTATAAAGCTTTGCCAAATTCGCAGATCAGATGTGACTCGTTTGTCAACATAATGACAGCTATGCCTTCGAAGAAACCACGTCTGCATTGTCCGTGTGAGCGTTTTAGCCCGCATTCTATCCCAAGGAAGACTGTGCCAAGAACAGCTTCGCAGAGCGGCAGGGCTGGATGTACTGTAGACTCAAAACTTACAACACAAATACAGATATTTCCAAATTTCTACTTTGGATGTTGTTTTTGAAGTTTAGGCCTTCACTTGACGAAATCACTCCTGACGAGTTTACCAGTCCTTGAGTCTGTTCAAATAAATTCTTCTGTGTCTTTTTAGTTACCTGATGGGCCACTGAATAGAGTTCTGTGTCTTATGAATTACATTTTTTCTATTTTTTTTGTCCGTTTGTCAATATATGATGTTGCAAAACTCAGGCCTTTAGTATGTTTTTGTTTATGTAACCTAATGGTTTTTGAATTCACTTGGTTGTAAGTTTACACCTAGGTTTCATTCCTCAAACAGTGTGCAAATTGGTCACAAAAGACTTTTATACTTTCCGAAAGTTTAATTATCATTCGATTTGTATTCAGATATACCACGTGCCATATGTTTTATCCCTTTCAAAGCAAAAAATAAACACATTTTAAAAAGAAATGATCACGTTTAAGTACAAGAATTCCAACTTAAAGTAAGCGGCCTTGATATAATTCATTTTTAGTTCAATCGGGAATAACTATTAGATTGTGATGGACACTGAGGGGCGTGGCCTCTCACCCCATGGGACTAGGGGCTGGGGGCGTGGCTTAGGCCGGAGGCTTATATAAATGCATCCCGGAAGTGCACGGGGTAGTGTGTAAGTTGTCCCACAGGGTAACTTAGCAGTTCACGGTCCTTAATGCTCCCCCGAACCCCTCGCGGACGGCACCAGGGGTTGTGGATTCAGCTAGGACAGCTGCCCCAAGGAAGCAAAGGACCGGCCTCTGCTTCTTCCACGGCAGATTCGGCAGGTATGGACCGCAATTCCTGTTGGACTCTGACTCACAGAAGAGCCTTCACCACCAAACGCGGGCAGACATTCCAGCCAGAGGCAGCGGCCCACTACTCACCACTGCTAAAGGGTCATCCATAATGACTTTTGGTTCCCGGTCTGTGTCTGTTTGTTTTGGCGGCCGCCGTTTTGAATGGGACTTTGTGATTGTCTCCATCACGGTTCCCATCATCGGCGCGGATTTTCTGTGTGCCAATGGCCTGCTCATGGATGTTTCGAACTGCCCCTTAATTGACACTGTGTCTTTCGTCACCCTCTGCACGAAACGGGGGTTGGGACGCTAGCCCACACTAACTTTTTGACATCGGGGGATGTAATTCAAAGTTTACTGGCAAAATTTCCGTTACTAATGATGCCCACATTTTCAACCGCGTCTACGAGGCACGGCGTGGAACACCACATTCCCACGGTGGGACCACCTGTCTTTGCACGGGCGTGGCGACGAGACGCAGCCAAGCTAGTGTCCACCAAGGAGGAGTTTGCCTCCATGGAACGCCTTGTATAGTGCGGCGGTCCAAGAGCCCGTGGGCCTCCCTGCTCCACATGGTGCCCAAGACTGACAGGTCATGGCGCCCCTGCAGCAACTGAATAACGTCACCACAATCGACCATTGCCCCATCCCCCACATTCAAGATTTCTCCAGGGGCCACCATTTTTTCCAAGGTGGATCTGGTGCGTGGTATCATCAGGTGCCAGCGTGTGCAGAGGACAGTGGTGGTCACCCCTTTCGGGCTTATTGAGTTCCTGTGCACGCCTTTCAGCTTGAAGGGTGCTACTCAGACCTTTCAGAGGCTTAAGGACTTGGTGATGCATAACCTCACCTTTTGTGTTTGTATACCCGGACGATATCCTGGTGGCCAGTCCATCGGCTAATGAGCACCTGGAGCACCTGACACAGGTTTTCCGTCGTCTGGACGACAACGGCCATATTGTCAACCCAGCTAGATGTCAGTTTGGTGATTGACTTCCTAAGCCATCATATTTCACCGCGAAGGTGCAAGCAGTGACTGGTTTTCCCCGCCCAGCCTTAGTTAGCGCATTGCAGGAGTTCTTGGGCATGCTGAATTTGTACAACCATTTCCTCCCTCACGCTGCCCACCTCCTTCAGCCGCTTTATTGGGCTCTGGCGTCCAGGAAGGGAAACGACATGGTCGACTGGACTCAGGAGTGGGTTCGGGTTTTTGACAAGGCTAAGCGCGGCCTGCATGACGCAGCCCTTCTGGCCCATCCAGCTCCCAAGGCGCCCATAGCATTGATGACTGACGCATCTGATATCACTGTGGGGGCTGTGGTTGAACAGCAGGTGTCGAACGCATGGCGACCCCTTGCATTCTTTAGCCGCAAGCTGCAGGATGATGAGCAAAAGTATAGCATTTTTGACAGGGAGTTGTTGGCACTGTATTTGGCGCTGTGTCATATCTGTTTTCTCCTGGAAGGCCACTCGTTTGTGGCGTATGTGGATCATAAGCCATTGACGTGCACCATGTCTAAAGTGGCTGAGCTGTTGTCTGCCCACCAGCAGCGACACCTTGCGGTCATTTCTGAATTTACGGTGGACATTCGACATGGGACAGGGAAGGCCAACCCTGTGGCAGATTGCCTGTCGCGAGTGCGATTGTGCCCCATGCATGTCGGGATGGATTTCTTGGCTATGGCCGCAGACCAGCCCAGCAACCCAAACGTTCTGATGTCGGCACACACTGGCTTCAAGCTGGAGGAGGTGTTGGTGCAGGAAGGCGGCCCTGCCCTCCTGTGTGACGTCTCTTCCAGTGGCCTGCCATCGGTGAGTTTTCAACTCGGTATATTCCCTCTCGCATTCGGGCGTCTAACCATCGGTGAAATTGGTGGGTGCTAAGTTTGCCTGGCCTGGCATGCGTAAGGACATTAGGGAATGGGCGGCTACATGTGTGACATGCCAGCGTGCTAAGGTTCACCGATATGTTAGGGTTGTCCTCGAGCCATTTCCGATTCCTGCCAGGTGGTTTCATCATGTGCATGTTGACCTGGTAGGCCCTCTGGCACCTTCGCAGGGGCTTACGAACCTGCTCACCATGGTCGATCGGACCACGGAGGTTGTTCCGCTATCCTCCACGGCAACTTCAGATGTGTCTAGGGTGTCTAGTTTCTTGCTGCCTGGGTCGCCTGTTCCAGCACTCCATTTGACATTACTTCTGACAGGGGTAGGCAGTTTGTGTCAGCACTTTGGTCGGCAGTGGCTGAGTCATTGGGAGCTACGGTACACCGTACAACGACATACCACCCTCAGGCCAACGGCTTGTGTGAACAGTTCCACCGTTCCCTCAAGGCAGCACTGCAAGTGATGGTCTCAGATGGCAACTGGGTGGTCCATTAACTGTGGTTTATGCTGGGGCTGGATTCAGCCCCAAAGGACGACCTCAGTGCATTGCCCGCCGAGCTGGTTCTGGGCCAGCCGCTGAGGGTCCTGGGAGAGTTCTTGCCGGAGAAGTCCGCTCTCCCTCCCCACCCGACCGCTTTTCCGGTCGGGCTACCCGGCCGTCGGTTTTCGGGCCTGGTTCATCACAGTTTTCCGCAATCTTTTGTACCGACGAAGCTCATGTCGACTCGTTTTATGTTTGTGTGACATGATGCTCACCGCTCGCCTCTTCAGCCCCTGTATGATGGGCCGTTCTGGGTTCTCCAGGCAGGCGCTAAGAGTTTTGTGCTGGACATGGGCAGGCGTAGGGAGCGAATGTCGCTGAATCGGCTGAAGTCAGCATACAGGGCGGCGGGTGGAGTTCTGCTTCCTACCCAGGTTCCCCGTCGGGGTCGCCCTCCGTCCAGAACCCCAGCAGCACCTTCATCCGCTATGGCAGATTGATCAGGCCTCCCGTGAGGCGTGTGCTGGCCACTGAGGGGAGTAGCCTCTCAACTGGACTAGGGCCTGGGGGTGTGGCTAAGGCTAGTGGCTTATATATATACGCCCATGAAGTGCACGGGGTAGTGTATAGTGGTATGGTGGTGCTCAATAATAAACAGAATCTCTTGCTCAAGACTCGAAGGCTTCGTCGTTGATTATTCCTCACCAAGCACCACAAGATAAAATATACAGTACTTGTGATTTGGAAAAATGAATAAAGCAACCACTCATAGTCTCGCTCCATCGCAATGTTCCCAGCTTTCAGTGTCCAGCTCACAGAGCTGAAGGCCTGTGATGTAATCAAAAGGGATAGTTGTTTAAAATTCCGAATTTTCATTGGAAGCGCCTGAGAGAAAAGAGATAAAACTTGGACAAAGCAAAAGCTCGAGTCGCATTGAGTAGATTGAAAAGTTATGACCAGAAGTCACAGGTTCAGACCTGCGGCGGCGGCTCGAGAGCGGGTTACGCAACAAGCGTCAGTGGAGTTGCTCAATGACCTGTGGTTGATTTGGGAAGCTCCCATGCAGGATGTGAAGCTGTGGTTGGCTTAGCAAAGAGCAGGGCGCTCCAAGAATATTAGTTTGTCAAAGATTACAAGAAACAGGGATAAAATTACTTGTTCAAAGAAATCCCCTTGTAGAAAAGTGTTACAAGTTTGAATAGTCTCTCAAAAGCAACAGTGTGGAGTCTAAAGAGCATCCCTGGAAGAGTACATTTTGTAAAAACACATAGAAATGCTATTTGAGAAAAGCATCAACATCCACATCCACAGCTGGTAAATCATGAATAAAGAATAGAATTAAAAAAATATATCCTTCAACACCACAGAAGCTCATGTATTATGTTTATATCCCTGGAGTGGAGTTACATCTGTAATCGTTACCAGACAACATCCATAGCCAGCAAACTGTGAAGGGCAACTTAGGGCCAGACCTGCCAGAGGAAATATGTTCACAAATGAACAAAACAAGAGAACCTACCTCAACCTGGGTGGGTTGTGGCCATATGAATGCTGCACAGCGATGTAACAACAGCCACGTGAGTCACTGAAAATTAGATGGGGCCATTGTGACATCCGAGCAGCAGTTCAGCCCCCCCCCCCCCCAGAAGAGACCAAGGGTCCTGGATGAAAAGCCTTTGGGCTCCTTTGTGGTAGCCTTTAGCTGATTCACTCTTCTGGGAAGGGAAAACGTTAAACAGGCTCATTTCTTAATGTCGTCTTTGGAAGCCCTATAATTCCCTTTTTTCATCAGAACACTGAAGCTACAGATCTGTCATGCTTCTTATTGCTGAGACTGAATCTGCAAAAGCTGGTTACGTCCACTAATCAGATAAGTCAATGTACTGTTTTCGCACTGGTAAATAAAGCAACACTTTCAGAACCAGCAGTCATTTTGTGAAAAAATAATTCCAATATCCCTTTTTCAGTGCTCAAAAAGCCCACAAACATCTTGCTTTCAACTGCAAAGAAAACACATCTGTAGTCATTCAATGGACTCAATTGAGTGTACAGTAGCCAAGGGTATTTATTAGCTTCACCTTCATTGGCAGCCATGGAAACCTGACACTCAGGTAGAGGCTTGACTTTCTGCCCAGTTTCTGGAGGCTTGTCCCCTTTGATTGTGGGTTTAGCAGCTTTTTGTGAGCTCTTTCGTAAATTCCACCCATTTCTGTTCAGGCAAAATCACTGTTTGAAAGAGTTTGCCATTTTGTGTTTTTCCACTCACAGCCGCCATTTGTTTTTAGCTGCTTTATCTGCACTTTCAAAAAATGGCAGAGTGATTGGTAAACCCGTCTTGAGGAAGCAAGCAGCCATATTCTGATTGCCAGTAGATGGGTTTGGAACCTCACAAATGCATCAGAAAAAAAACACAGTGTTCCATCAGCAGTGTTTCTTGGTATAGGGCGCTGTCTTACCATGACAAATTTCTGTGTTCATTGTACATTTGGCGAATAAAGAGATTCTGATTATAATTCAGAGTCATTTCACAGTGAGCCAACCTGAGAAGAAATGTATTGATGTTATGCACTCATGGCGCATTAAGTGGCAGTGGGATATTTAGGAAAGCCAGTTTGACAGTGAAAGCAACCATCATAACTGGGCAGTCTCCCTGTTCCTAACGGGAGTCAGTTGCACCCAGAGACGCGACGGACCAGCAGGGGTCCTAAAGTTCACTTGCTTGTGTAGCTTCGGAAACTTTGTAAACAAAAATGAACACTCATTCTCTGTCTTTTGAATACAAGGCCACTCGAATCTGGTGAGAGTGGAATTCATCAATGGGATGACAAGTGGTAAAAGTTACAAATTCAGTCCTTTATAAGTGCAGCAGAAACAAGCGCTCCCACTGCTGCTTATCAGAGACTGAGGCATTTAATGTCTACACGTTTGCGTCCATAGACATGTTTGTGTTTAATTTTTTTTTTTTTAATCAGTGTAAATTTGGTAGTAGAGGATCCAAAATCACTTTACGATTCACGATTCACGAAGGCAACTAGTCTTATTTCAACCCCTACAAACTATGTATCATCCATGCTACCGAAAAGCAACTCCCTCTCCCGGTAGGGTTGTCATGGGCATGATTTATGCCTAAGACTCCATGTGTGGTACACCATTTGGATTCTGATGCTTCCCCAGCTGTAATGCATTGTGGTACGTCAAGGTTAAGTTAACCGAACAGCAAGCTAGCTATTTGTCAAAGAACCTCCCGGTGGACTGCAACAGCTTATTCTTAACTCAATTAATTAAAGAGTGACCAGTGTCCCCGATGGCCGTGACCCGGGTAAAAATCACACCATAAGAAAACACAGCTCCGCCATACATCCAGTAGTTCTACCGCAAGACCTATCTGAAGCTCACTCTTGCCTGTCCTGGTGCCTCCATAATGGTGCACCAGCCACCACAGAGACTGCAGCTCCAGGACCTAGGGTTCCTCCACCACATGGCCTCTACCCTGGAATGAGGGATTAAATATAATGCTCGCATGTCAAGTCTGCAAAGCGAGTGAGAGAGCGAGGAGGAAGGAATTTGTCAGACCTCCATAAACACATACATGGATTTAGATCCTGGTGCCAGCGCTCTGAGCGGGGAGAACTTTCTGGAGACTCGCTGAGCTATGGGGAGGCTGAGGGTGAGAGTAAGCAGGGCTGCTGAGCGAACCAAGGGTTTAAGCAGAGGCCAGCCAAGCAGCAATGATACACTGCACTGGAGGAGAAGGACACAGGGGAATGTGAGGGAAGAAAAGTGGCAGAAATGTGAGCGGAGAAGCAATGACAAGAGGATTGATCGGACGCTCCAAGCTCTTGTAATCTGAACTGGATAGGTTCAGAATCAAAATATTCCCTGCATACAGATATAGATTTAAAGATTAAGTCAGGATCAGGCAGGGAGACATTAATAGAGAATGAGGAAGAGAACAGAATGGGAGGTGGAGGAATTAACAGAACATGCCCATCGAAATTTTCCACTGTCTCTGCCAAAGAACAATCCCCCCCCCCCCAAAAAAAGAAAAAAAAAACGGGGAGGGGGATAGTCCAGATGTCATTTAGTGACATGGACACGTGGTCCAACTTCTCCAAACCTCAAGGATGCAGAATGACGCAAGCAAGGACTGCGGAACAAAGTGAGAGTTATCCATCGAAGAGTGGGCAGTAAACGAATGAATTTGTCTCTAATTACATAATCAGGTATCCTTTTCATCAGGACTTACTCCCAGCAAAAATAGAGCTGTTATGGAAAACAGGATCCAAACCACTTAGCATTTCAACTCAGGGTCACTATACTGGAAAACAATTAAAATATCCAGTGAGAGGATTACTATAGAAACCCAAAACAGATCCCATTCATTAGCACTGGCGTTTTTTTTAAACTGAGGCTTAGATGAACTGTTTCCTATTATATTATACAGCTATATGCAAATTCATGTATACATACATTTAGCTCGGATCAAAAATACTTTTACTGTAATAAAGGGCTGCACATGGTTTCTATTAATCATCACTGCGCAAACAAGCTAGCAGGTTTCCCATTTCTTGTCATACTTTTTCGAATTGTGTATCCATAAGTAAAAGATAGGGATTGATATTCTCCGTTGCATAAGATAACATTTTGGCTGCCAAGGCGATGAGAAAAATGGAAAAATGAAAAAAAAAAAAATATATGTATCTATTTTTTATATATACATATATATACATATATATACACATATACACATATAAGTATATATATATATATATATATATATATATATATGCATATCTTGATACTTACACCTTCACATGTTTCTATTTTAAATATGTACTGTAGACATATCAGTTTTCAAAATGTATGCACACAGTTTATATATTTTAAATACATACAATATGAACACATACACGTATATACATATATATGTACATACATATACATATATACATACACACATATATATGTGTGTGTGTGTGTGTGTGTGTATATATATATATATATATATATATATATATATATATATATATATATATATATATATATATATATATATATATATATATTTGTATCCCATCACTGAAGACTGGTTTGCCGTCATAGGGACAGTGTTTGTGGGACAGCCCGAACTTTATGTTTTGACAGCAGATGTCGGTCAAGTTTTTCCAAGATTTTTTGACACAGTGCGAAACATTTCCGGTGGTTAAGCTGCCCTTAATTCAGCATTCAAAGCTTCAGCTTTGTTCGGCCCATAAAGAGGCAGCTGATGCCTCCTGCACTTCCTCTGCACCTCAACCCTTCAGCTCCAGATGATTGTGCTCTTGGCCATGTTGCTCTTGGCGTGCTCGGTGGAAGAGGAGCAGCCTCCAGACGTGGCCCTCCCAGGCTCTCCCAGCCACTGGGAGGTGAGCTTGGGAGAGGGTGCAAAATTAAGTTGGGCGGATATATTTCTGCTATGAAATATGGATGTGAGCCTTGTGTGAGAGCGTGCCAAAACATGCATCCATGTTAAGGTCAACCAGAGGTCAGTGCTCACTTTGTTGCCACAGACCTGGCAGCACTCCAGGGCTGGCAAAGCAGCAGTGGTGTCTCTTGGTCGCCGTCTCTTTGTGCTCGTCCTCTGTCACATCTTGTTGCCAGTGTGCCGTAGTTTCCGTGCAGAGTACACGCAGGGAGCCCTGGACTTAAAATTGTATGTGGCGAGAAGTGGCACCAGTCTTCAAGCCAATGAAACTCACATCTATGCAAAAGTGAAGCAGGAGCGCCAAGGAGAGGGGAACCAACACTGCCGCTGGTGTCAGAAAGTGGCCTAGCAGGTATTACATGAATAAAAAAAATGGTATCAATAAATAAACCTCAATACAGTGTTTTCATGTTTCCAAACATACATTCTCACTTCTGGGAACAGTTAATTCTAAGAAATACAATCATTCTTTCCTTGAGCATATTTAAATGTTAAGCTAGAAGCAGCACATTAGCCTAGTTTAGCATTAAAGCCTCCAACATATGTATGCGTATCGCAAGCGATGCAAAAACTAAAATGACAGTCATTTGATTAGGGATATGGAAAAATTCTGATACGAGTTGTCTGTAAGTTGTGTTGTGTTTGGATTGATTTTCATTCCCGCCCACTGCGCCAACTCTTCGATAGGACACGACTCAACTCTACCTCTACCATGCACTTTGACTCATTTAATTTTCCTTTCATTATTCTCTATAAAAAACGCCATGGTGAGGTATTTCAGTTTCACACACAACCATTTAAAATCCCAAACCCACCTGTCATCCATTTAAGCACCATGACACCATTCTCCTGTCCAGCTTAAATATAAAACAAAGCTTCATTTGGTAACTGCAAACCCACACCAGACACTGGTATTGAAGCCTTTTTGGGTCTGAAGCAACCTATTATTTACAAGAACAGGTTTCTGCGATTTCTGAACTCCCATTTGGTGGCTGATCGTCCTTCAACACCGACATGGATGTAGAGATCAGGGCTTTCGCACAGATAGTGGATGAGCGCAAACATTTTTCTACAAACTTATTCCAAACAGGCAACCTCATGAAGAGATCCTTTGTGTGTCGTGTTTGGCAGAACGACCAGCGAAAGGTTTGAAGAGAAAATGGTGCAATGGAAAATGAGCCTCTGCTTAATGGGAGCAGAATTAAAGATGGAGGATTTTGGACTACCTCTTTGTTGTTCACTTACATTGCACGAACGCACACACGCACAAGAACTAGGCTTCGGTCTCCTTGTTCAAACAAGAACCTGCAGAGAGAGGAGTCCCAAAGATACTAGGTTTAACTTTACTTTACAGTTTGATATAACTTTTAATGTCTTGAACTGCTGTTCATTCCATTTTCCTGGGGAATAGTCGTTGGTTATCACTTCACAATTTAAGAAAATAACGTCATTGATGTCACATTGGTACCCCAAGGATGCCATAAGTATATTTCAATTAATTTTAAACTCAATAGTAAATTGGAGATGAGAACAGTTAAGTGGAACCAGGCTTTTATAAGTGGGATGAATGAGTGTGTCCAAAAAAAGATCTGAGCCGCTGCATGAAGCCTGATTACTGAATCACACAGGAACACAAGACATTCTCGGCCAGAACCGTCAGATAAAGAGCTAATCGTGACAATGGTGTGATGCTTCTCGCCAGTGACATATCTTTGTGCCTCAATGTGCCAACCAGAGATAGAGCGGCGCATCCTGACCAGGCAGCGGCACTCCATGCTGATAAGGAGCTGATTGCGGAGAGGCTGAAATGAAATCTTGCCGGGTTTGTTCTACTAATGAACCCGTGCCTCATCATTTGCTCTTTCATTCGTTTCCTCCTCCTGACCTACATCTAGCCCCAGATTCTGCAAGTTTTTGCCACAGAGTTGGTTTCTATCATGGTTGCGCCAGAGGGCCCGAGTCTTTGAGCACACAGAGACCCCCAAACCTCACCTTGGGGCAGGTGTTAAGGATAACTTCTGGGTATCTTGCAACCCAGATGCTATTCACACTTCATTTTTGTACGAACAGAAACTTAACTGTGACGAGGCAGGAAGCTTGACTGTGTGTCTGCAGAACGGACTTTGGTTGCAGGTGATGGGTCTCTGGTCTGCTGGAGAGAAAGAGTGAACATGCAGCTGCGCACAAACCCAGAGCCCTGAAGCGCAGAACTTTAGAGGATTTGTTTCTACCTGTGACTCAATATTTTTCGCTCTCTTCTTTTCAAGGCTCGTTTTGAAATTGATTTCAAATAAATCCCAAATGCCAAATAAATGGTTCATTTCCAACTCTAAAGGTTCAGGGCTGGGGCCGGCGGCAGCCAGTTTTGACTTGAATGCACTTTCAAGAGAAAAAAAAAAACATACTGATATCATTTTACGTGTTTTTTGCAGTGGAATTAAAATCTTTTACAGCACCCTGTTTGGTTTATTCCATTTTGTTATCTGAAAACCATCAGAACACGCCGAGTTCTAACACATCGCATATCATGTGAACTGGTGTCAAGCTGGATAATTCTTAACAGCCACGCTGAAATATACTGACATTTTAAAGCTTGGAAGTGGTTCCTTATATTTATAGCTAAATGTAAATAAAAAAAGAAAATGCATACGGCAATGCCTTTTTTAAGCCATATCTCGCTCACCATGAGCTGCATGACCTTTTCAACTTCTATATGAGAGGCTTCTTGCGAGTGAATCAAGATGTGCAACGTGCCTCAGGTCAAAGCGTCGACTGCTTCGAATGAAAGATGCGACTTGAAGTCATTTGATCTATTTATGATGCTTCGTGCTTGTCGAAGCAGGTGGTGGACAGCTTTGAGGACACTAAATGCAAAAAAAAGTGAAAAACTAACAAAATCATACAAATTTTTAATGATAGGTAAGAAATTATTCGTGGATATTCATATTTCTTATGAATGGGTCCGAATTTTTCACAAATCAACATGAAATACTTCACATCCTCTGAAAATTGAGAACAAAAATGTTCTTTCCTCCTTCTTAATTGCTGTTTCAGTACTGTCTACTATTCGAGCAAGTAACTTACTAATAAACCTGAAACTGTAAACAGTAACCATTGAAAAGGATACCGGTATAGTTTACAGCAGGGGTTCCCATGCTGGTTTCACTTCTTCCTAATCTGCCTTATTCCTGATTTGCTTCTTTCTGAACAGCCCAGGAAATGTAGCATGGGCAAGTCTCAGAAAAAAAAGGGATGATGGCATAAATCCCAGTCTTTCCAAAGCATTGAATCCATGTAAACCTAAACATATTTAAGAGAAAGTGCCTAAGTAACCCCAAAACCCATACATTTATTTAAATATAGATATTGATATTGTATTAAAGTACAAGAAAAAGAGACATACTCCATATCATATCATGGGCCAGTGTGGATTACACTCAACAGTTTTATTTGGAATATTAAGACAATGAAGCATAAGCGAAGCACCAAGAGTGACAGCTACAAGTGTCGCATCATACGGCTCTTAAAATGAAAAGGTTATACTGGAAAAAAACAGATTTTTGCTTTTTTTCCCCTCTTTGAAAGGTGAAGCAGATACACAGAACAGACAGTGAAATGTGAACATGATTATGCCATTTACACGCTCCAAATCCGACCTGACAGCAGAAGAAGGGATGTGGGGGGTAAAGCAAGGAAAAAGGAAAGAGAAAATGGAACAGCAATATTTGTCTGACGACAGCTTGGTCAGCCTGTGGCAGTGGCTGTGGGCCCCACCCCCCTCTGGATTTAAAGGGCTCTTGTGATTGGTCAGAACAAATAATACAGTCGGGGGACACAGCTGCACTGCAGAGTGACAACCATTAGTTCCCATCATTGTCAAGTCCTGTTGCCTCGGCACCCATATCCACACAGCAACCAATGTGCACATACAGCATTAAAGTGACAGAGGATTGCAACCATTGTTTGACTACACTCCATTGCATATTAGGGAGAAGCAATAATGAAAAATAATGATTCTTTCATATCTTTTTCTGTTTGCATATCACACTTAACCCAGCTTTTTAAAATATATATGGGAATCATGGGGAAAAATGTTGAGAATAACTCCCCCCCTCTCGTTTCATTTATTTATTTTAGTAAAACAAATGAGTTGCACCAAGGTTTTGGGGGGGGGGGGCGGGGGGGGTACCTGGAGTCCTACATCCGCGGATGTTACTGTGTTTTAAACAAGACAGCTGGCGAGAAAGCGGTCTAAACCCAGTGGTTCCAAGCCACAAACGAGGCTCTCATAGTGCGGCTAAA